>CATIWR010128524.1:0-174505 GCA_949677035.1 Omphalea diandra | reverse complement strand
ATACTTTATTGTAAATAATGACTATGTTGTGAATAAGAGACATTGTGTGAAAAAAATAAATATGATAAATAAATGATAATTGACTTAAGGTCTTTTAATAATAATGGATAGACTTAGAGCATTTAATGACGATTTAATGGGGTGTGACACAACACCCCTTATTCCTCATCAACACCCATTGAACTTGTAATGGTAACTTCCAACAACTATCGAATGTCTTTCAATGCCTATTAGCTTTTACTATAATGCCTGTTGGAGAAAGAATAATGCATGTTATTGATTTCTAGAAAGCTTAAACTTCATGCTTTATTTTTCAAACTTTACACAATTGCCTTCCATACCCGTTGAGTAATTCGTAATGCCCATTAGAAACTCCTTTAATGCCAGCTGAGAAGGGCTAATGCCCATTTCAATTCTAAAAGCTTTAGCTCAAGCTTGGACACTTTTCCTATGCCTGTTGTGAAGATGAAATGTCTATTGCTAGCCCAAATCAACACTAGTTGCAAAACTTCAACACCTGTGGCAAGGTCTAGCATAATTTAACCTAGAGCACTTCTCCAATGTTTATTACAATTGTTCAGTATCTGTTGTGAGGTTCAAAAGACTTTGGTAAAAGAGCAACATCCAACAAACATCCATTACTCATCCTTTAATGCTCGTTGAATGGTCCAATGCCCTTTGGGAGATGTTCGACACCTGTTGAATTTGTATAATGCCATCAAATTTATTATAACCCCTTATTATTCGTTGGGTTTTGGGTCACATGTTCTTCAAACATTCTCCCCTTTGCATTCATAATAATCTCCTCTTTTAACATTTATCAGGTATATTCAACATATCAAATAAACACTAAAGTTCAAACTTTAGAACTTCTATTACTTTTGTTATAGTTTTGTTATCATTCAAAACCATAGTTTGTTGTCATTCAAAACACATCATTCAAAGTAGATAAGTGAGTCCAATGCTTTAAGGTTACATGTTCTCTAAATACTCTTCCCTTAGCATTCATAACATGTTAGAGAAGTTCCCCAGGCAAAACTAAAGTTTATGGACCCTCAAAGCGGGGCACTCTTAAAAGTGCAATAGACATTGAGATCTTTTCCAATGGGCATTGAAAGGTTGCTAATAGTTGTTAAAGCATTACTAATAATCATGAAAAATAAAGCATCAAGTTTACATCCTCCTAAAAAATTTACAATGGGCATTATTTATATCTCAATAAGAATTGAAGTTGAATTTCAACAAGCATTGAGAAGTTCCAATAACCATTGAAGAAGTTGTTGAATAGATATTGCGAAAGTTAGAAGAGGAGCATCCAGGCAAATCTCTCTCTAACAACTAGTTCTAATGGGCATTTTGATGTGATCAATAGTCATTGAAGTTGTATTCCATTTGAAAAATCACCCAATAATAAGAGTGGAGATTGTCCAATAAGCATTGAGTGTCTACTCTAGTGATGTCAGTAACAACCCTCTTTTTAACAGCTAGTTCTGTGTCTTTGCCTATAAAAGGACTCTTCCATAATAAAAACGAAAAAAAGATAAAATGGTCAAAAAGTGAGCATTTCTTTATGAAAGCTATCTTTGAATAAAAGGGTGAAACAAGTGTGATCTAGGTTGCAAAAGAGGATCATTATCAAAGCTTATAAAAGCTATCTTCAAAAACATAATTGAATTTAGACTTCTCTTAAACTCTCAACCAAATCAAGCATACCTTGTAAGTGTGTTTTGAGTTGTCTATTGCTTGAGTGAGAGATTTTTCTTCTCAACTTTTAAGTTGTAAATTCATTTTAGAAAACCTTTTATTAGGAGATCTAAAACCATCTTTGTGAAAGGTTTAAGGTGGTACATCTAAACTACTCCAAAAAATGGTTTTAGTAGCACCTGAAAATCTACTTGTAATGGCTTGGTAGTGCCCAAAAGCTACTATAGCAAAGCTAGTTGATAGCACATATAATCTATCTAGTTAATGAAAGGCTATAGAGGGAATACTAGAGGAGATGATGTAGGCAAGTTATGTCAAACCTCTATAAACTGGTTGTCATTATTCTTCATTTTTTCCACACTTGTTATAATTTGTTTTTACTTGCCATTGCCTTATTCAACCTCCCATTCTAGGCATCAAGGCATAACATTATGTTTATATTATATGTTCTAATGATGTGGTTGAGTAACTCTAACTCTACCTCTATTTGCATTTTTACTACTTATTTATTCCTCTTTTATATATTAAAATGCCCATTCTCATGTAATTACTTAACAAAATCAACTTTATTTTTACCCTCCATATCCATACATAAATTGGAAGGAATAAATGGAAAGATCTAAAGCACTAAATGGAACATAACTATGAGCAATCTCAAAAAGGCAATAATTAGTAGATGAATGGACACTTCTATTATATGCAAACTCTATATATGGTAAACAATCATTCCAAAACTTTAAATTCTTTTAATGAGCAATGTAACAATTGCCCTAGAGTCCTATTTACAACTTCAGTTTGTCCATTAATTTGTGGGTGACAAGAAGTAGAAAACAATAATTTATTTCCTAATTTACCCCATAATGTTTTCTAAAACAAACTCAAACATTTTGTATCCCTATCAATAATAGTAGTTTTAGGCATACCATGGAATCTAATACTTTCTTTGAAAAACAAGTTACTAACATCAATGACATCATTAGTTTTATGACATGGAATAAAGTGAGGCATTTTAGAAAAATGATCAACAACTAAAAAAATACTATCATTACCATGTTTAAGCCTAGATAACCCTAAAATAATGTCCATAGATATTTCAATTAAGGCATACTAAGCAGGAGTAAAGGCATATAAAGTCTATATGGTCTTGATTTAAACTTAGCTTATTTACATGCAACATATCTATCATAAATTCTTTGCACATCCATATACATGTTAGGCCAATAGAAGTGTTCATGCAATATATCTAAAGTCTTTTGCTCACCAAAGTGCCCCATTAACTCACTTCCATGGGCTTCCCTAACAAAATGTTTATAAAAAAGAAGATTTAGGTACACAATGTTTGTTTTCTCTAAATAGAAAACCATCATTCCTAAAATACTTCTCAAAAGCAATTTTTTCACACTTGTTAAAGTACATTCCAAAATCAACATCATCAATATAAAAATCCTTAATGTAATCAAATCCTAACTACTTAACATCTAAAGGAGACAAACGATTATACCTTTGAGATAGTATGTTGGCCACTATGTTATCCTTACCATGTTTGTACCTTATTACATAGGTAAAAGACTCAATAAATTCATTCCATTTAGCATGTCTCTTATTTAACTTTCGTAGTCCTTTAAGGTACTTGAAAGATTCACGATCCATATGGATTACAAATTCTTTAGGCCAAAGATAGTGTTCTCATGTTTATAAGGCCTTAACCAATGCATACATCTCCTTCTCATTGTTGGCTATTTTAATGTAGGGCCACTATGTTTTTCACTAAAGTAAATGATATGCCTTCCTTCTTGCATCAAATAACTCTAATGCCTAGCCCAAAACATCACATTGAATTTCAAAAATGTTAGCAAAATTATGTAAAGCTAATAAAGGTGCAGTAGTTAATTTAGATTTCAATAAGTCAAAAGCCTTTTGTTGTGCCTCCCTCTATTGATAACCAATATTATTTTTAGTTACCTTAGTTAAAGGCATTACAATAGTACTCAAATCCTTTAAAAATCTCTTGCAAAAGCTAGCTAAAATATCAAAAGACCTTACCTCACTTACATTCGATGGAATCTTCTAAACTTTAATAACACTTACCTTTTCTTTATCAACTTCAATGCCATCCTTGTTAATAGTAAAACCTAGAAAAAAAATAGGCTTAAAACTATAAACATAACACTTTTTTAAAGTAAACATATAACTTCTCTTTGCACAAAACATAAAAAATGGCACTAACATTTTATATATGCTCTTCTAATGACCTATAATAAAAAAGAATGTCATTAAAATAAATAACTATAAATTTTCCTACGTATGCATGCAAAACATGGTTCAACAATCTCATGAAAGTGTTAGGGGTGTTAGTTAGTCCAAAAGGCATATTAACCATTCATATAATCTATATTTAGTTTTAAAAGTAGGTTTCCATTTATACCCCATCTCACATTATAATTTGATGATAACCATTTTTTAAATCAATTTTTTAAAACATACATGCACCATGAAATTCATCTAACATGTCATGTCATCTCACTTGGGGATTAGATGCCTACATTTAATTATTATCTTGTTAATTGCCCTGCAATCTACACATATACTTAAATAACCATTCTTTTTTTATACATGCAAAATTAGAATGGCACAAAGACTCATGCTATCTATTATCAAACCTTTTTTCTATAAGCTCTTCAACCTGCCTTTGAAGTTCCTTTGTCTCCTCGAGATTGCTTCGATAGGTTGATCAATTTGGAATTTAAGAGTCTAAGTTAAAGTTAATTTGATGCTCTATACCTCTTAAGGGTGGTAATCTTTTAGGCACCTATTCAGAAAATAAATCAACAAAATTAGGCAATAAAGAAACAAAATAATTAGAACAAAAATTAGTTATCTCATTATTAAAAGTAAAACAAGTCAAATGCACATCCTTATACAAAAGCATAACCATGGATGTTTTGGCTAGCAACTCACCTCACATCCCTCTTTCTTGTATAAAAGCTCTTTTTCACACACTTTCCTTTTCATACCCCACTACTTTCTTATTTGCACTTTATTCCCATGCCCCTTATTAGCTTTCTCACAGCTCTCCTTATATTATGCTAATTATTTTTCACTTCTATGCATGCTTTCCCTCTCTCTTTCTCTCAAAACCTTTTGATCTTTATAAATTTGTGAAGGGGATGAAAAACATAGTACAATATGCTTAACCCCAAAATTACATTAGAAAACCCATCATATTTTCCCTCCTATCAAATTGCCATGTACTACCCAACAACAAATGACTAGCTTACATATGAATAACATTACATATAACCTCATCCTCAAATTTGCCTACTGAAAATGCAATTTTGACTTACTTGGTTACCTTTATCTCTTGACATTGATTTAACCATTACAAGTGATAAGGTTTAGGATGTTTCAAAGTAGGCAATTTCATATTTTCAATAAGAAAGGCATTAGCGCATTAGTATGGTTGCCACTATTAATTATAACAAGACATAAGTTGCCATCTAGTATGAAAAATATTTTCCCTTTGTCCTTAATCATTCTTAATTTGGGCACTTAAATAACATTTAGTCATAAAATTATATTTACTTATTACCTCATTAGGGTCATCATCACCAACACCACTAACATCCTCTAAAAGGGGCACCTCAAAGTCAGTTTCATCTCCATCATCATCACTAACAATTTCAAAATCATGAATCATCATATTTTATTTTGTTAGTGCAATTATGTTCCATATGTCTTCTTCCTTGACACTTGAAACACACTATGGAACTTATCTTATTAGGCTTTTCAGTTCGATCTTTGGTGCGATTATTGGACTTCCCTCCTTCATTTGCTTTCAATGGTTTGATTTCCAGCCTACTAATGAGCTTATCATCACTTTCAAACTTTTTAGTTCTGGAAAAAATAAGAGAATTTTTCTTTATAAGGCTTACCTCTTAATTATTTATACAGTCTAAGGGCATTGTGGTATAAGTCCTCTAAATCATTGTAAGGGTACATCTCCACTCGATTTGCAATTGATAACATCCATGTCCACATTCACTTGCATTCTCATATGAACTTATTCATTATATACATATTTGCAATCCCACATGACCATAAGCATTGGATAAATGATCATTTAGATATGTGAATTGAATAAGCATGACGATAACACTTGCACCATTGTTTTTGGGATACTAGAACATATATGTAATGTTTGTATAGTTGCATGACATATTATCTTATGTTGTGTGCATGTTACAACATCATAAATAACGGTGTTTTAAAGCTTATTTAAAAGTATAAGGAGCATATAGGGATTAGGAGATGGATGGAGTTGATGATGGAGTGAATAAGAGGGACTAAAAGAGGAAAAATGAACTTTTATCCAATGGAAATGAGACACCATGATTTATCTTATTATAATAGGTTTATAAGTTGAAATTTTTATCCTTTAAGAATAGAATATATAAGGGACAACAAAAGAAAGAGAGAGCTAGGGAGGAAAGAAAGAAAGGAATAAGAAGAAGAAGACGAAGAATAGGGATAAGAGTGAGCTGCCTAGGAAGGAATCTTAAGCTTTTCTAGTTCTAAGAAAATAGGTAAGTTAATTTACCTTCTTTTCACATGAAATGACTCCCTCATGACATGTTAATCATGCATGGTTTGCAAGAATTATTGAGTGTTTAAGGTAGAACTCAAGTATGGAAGTTGAAATTCAAGAGAAACAATAGCTGATTGTGTTGGTTTTGTTATTATAGCAAAATTTTGTGCCCATGATTTCATAACCCTAGAAGAGAAATTAGGAAAAGTGTCAAACATGAATGTTGTAGCTTTATTCCCCTTATAAATTGATAAAAATTATTTTTGCTTAATTTAGTGTGTGTGAGGAGATATGGCTCCTTCATTAGGGCTGGTTCACAACCAACTGAAATCACCTCAGCTTTTCTATTTTCATAAATTTTGATGACTTTATGTGCTAATTTAGACAATGTGAAAAACATAAAATTTGTAGGGTTATATTCCTTATAAATACCTGTAAACCATTTTCGTTTGAGTTGTTGTGTGCAAAGAGATATGGCTCATTGATTGTGACTGACTCTTAGCCCAATGAAACCTCATCTATCTTTTAATTATGGTTTCTAATAATTTGATGGCCATAGATTTATAATTTGATGATATTCCAAACTTGAAAGTTGTATATTTATGTCTGATCTACATCCCTATAAAATAATTTTAGCTAAATTTAACATGGTTGTCTAAATATTTCCCTTTTATTATGGTTGATTGTTAACATGTTAAAAACCTGCTCACCTTGAGATTGATCATTTGTTTTGGTGACTTTATTGACTGAATTAGACAATGAATAAAACATGAAAAATGTTCCTTTATGCATTTTGTAACTTTTGATAGATCATTGTTTCAATTGGATTTGTAAAATTTGAGATATACCCAATAATGTAAGACCTACTCAGATAAAGATGACATTGAAACAAGCCAAATTATAAAATTCACCACATTTTCTATTTATTTTATGTTCACCTGAAATTTGACTATGTTGTGTAATTATGTGTCTCATATATTTGAAAAAAAGAATAAAATCATTTAGATAAGTATATCTAGAGTTATTACTGTGAGAGTGTAGCAAGGTCAGGATGCCATGTAAGGAAAATATGTATAAACACTAGGTCCACTAGCATAGATCATGCCATAATTGCATACCAAGCATTCATAATCATTTTGACATACTTATAACCATGTATGTATTCAATTTTAGGATCTCAACGCTTTAACCAAGCCTTAGAGGGAGAACCAAACTTACAATAAAGGTTGGTCACATTAAAAGGTGAGTAAAAACCATAATTTTATGATATGACTATGTTCTATTACATGTATATGTGATTGAATTGTTACATTTTACATGTGAATACAAGCCAAGTGAGAATTATATACTCTTAATGATTACTTGGTATACCATTATGAATGAACACTTGCATATAAAACTAAAAGGATGTTGTGACTGGGTTGTCAAACACTCGCAAATACTTGAAAAAAGAACCAATATGTCCTAATGGCACATGTAATTAATCAAATGATTCATTTGTTATATGTTGGCCAATAAAATCAAATTTCACTTGAATCACATAAATTCTCAGGAGCATTGTTTGCCTTACAAGGTCTTGGCCAATAAAATCAAATTTCACTTAAATCACATAAATTCTCAAGAGCATTGTTTACCTTACAAGGTCATTGAAAAAAATCAATCTATTGCATTTGCAATTGCATAGTCAATTCTTATACTTGTAGTGTATCTTGATGATATTTGATTGTTGGTTATATCATAAGAATATGACAATTGTTCTTATTCATTGAGTCACCACTCACCAAATTGCAATTATGTTTTTTAGATACTAATGCATGGGGTTTGGATACTTTGGTGCATATAGACACATGGACTACAAGTCATTGGCTGAATTCCAACTCTCTCTCTCCTTATGTTATGTACATATATCTAGATAGGAACCAGTTCATGGACACTAGCTTTGAACATTAGTTAATATATATGTACATTAAATACATGTTGAATTGTGTATGTATGATGAATAAACCTTTATGCATATGTATTTTTTTGACATGAATGCTATGATTTGTAAATGAAAGTGGTCATTACACAATCTCTTTTTAAGCATACCAAGAAATGGACTCTTCAATTTCAACCTTAATCATTATCACCTCAAGCTCTTAATAGTATTCTTTCATAGTTTTAACACATTGCACAAGTCTTTGCAATTTGTTGTACAGATCCCAATAATAATGGCTAGGTACAAGTCTCATGACCCATTTCATCTCTATGTCAAAACAAATAGGATATTCGCCACATCTTTTTTTAGAATACATAATTTGATCCCACCATATAAAAGCATAATGTACAGAATGAATAGTAACATGCTTAACTTTCTTTTTCTCTTTATAATTATGAAAATCATATACAAAATCTACTTTATTGTCCCAAGATAAATAGTCTTTGAGATTACTCTTGCAATGGAAAGTCGAAATTTTTATCTTGATGCCACTTAGATTTTAACACCCATTTTCATCTATTAAGAATGACATTCATATCCAAGTATCCATATGTATAAAGATTATTATATCATTCATACACAACCAAATAGGCCTTTAATGTACACATACGTAAACCCATTTAATGTTGGTAACCATAAGTTGATGCCTATCTAAGTATATGCACATGATACAATGAGAGAGAGTTGGAATTTAGCTGACAACCTATGCTCTATATGTCGATATGATAAACTTTATGCTTCAAAGTACCCAAACCTTATGCTTTAGTATATAAAAAATATAATTATGATTTGGTGAGTAGTAATTCAATGAATAAAAATAATAATCAGATTCTTACGGCACAACTAACAATCAAATATGATTATGATGTATTAAAAGTATGAGAATTGACAAGGCAAGTGCAAATGCAATAAATTGATTTTGTCATGACCTTCCAAGACAAACATTACTCCTTGGAATTTATGTGATTCAATTGATACTTGATTTTGTTGGCTAGCATATAACATGTGATTCATTTGATAAATAACATACGCCATAATAGGACATATTAGTCCATTTTCCAATTGTTTTGCAAGTGTTTGACAAGTTGGTCACAACATTCTTTTAGTTCCATATGCAAGTGTTCAATCATAATGGTATACCAAGTAATCACTAAGATCATTTAAGTCTTACTTGACTTGTATTCATATGTAAAATGTCACAATGCAAACACATATACACGTAATGGAACACAACCATATAAAAAAATCATCACACATACACATTAGAATCCAATTATAGCTTTCCCACACATTTGATGGAACCAACCTCTATGGTAGGTTTGAACCTCTCTCTTGGGCTTCCTCAATGTTGTGAGATACTAAAATTTGATATATATATATATATATATATATATATATATATATATATATATATATTTGCATGCATGTTATGCAAATATGGTCTCGTTCTTTACAAGTGAATCAAGTATTTAAGCTTATTATTTTTATATTTAGACTGGCCTTACCACACTCTCACAACAATAACTCTCTTTCTCTCTCTCTCTCTCTCTATCTTTATATATATATATATATATATATATATATATATATATATCCAAATGAGTTTATTCTTTTCTTCTACATAAACAAGACACAAAATGATGCAACATAGTACAAATTCAGGTCAATATATATGCCTATAGAAAAATGGTGAATTTTCAAGTTCCACCTTAGTTCAATGTGGTTTTAGTTTGAGTAGGTTTTATATTCCTTGCCATATCTCAAATTTCACAAATCCAACTACAAAACTGGTTTACCAAAAGAAACATAACACATAGATGAACATTTATCGTGTTTTACACATTTTAAAATTCAATCTATAAGTTCACCAAAATAAATGGTTCATCTCAAGATGAGCAGGTTTTCAACATGTTAAGAATTAGCCATGATGAAGGGGTAATATCTCATCAACCATAATTGGCAAAACAATTTCAAATGCATGTGTATTAGACATAAATCTATAACTTCCATGCTTTACACATCCCTAAATTCTAATTATGTGGCCATCAAATTCTTAGAAAATAGAATTAAGAGATTAAATAAGTTTCATCAGGTTCAGGGTTAGTCACAATAAAAGTGGTATATCTCTTTTCACATAAGAAATTAAGCAATAATGTTTTATAAGTATTTATAAAGGATATATGCTTACAAGTTTTGTATTTACACTTTGTCTAAATCATCACATAAGATCATCAAAATATATGAAAACAACAAGACCAAGGACATTTGGATAGGTTATGAACCAGCCCTAATGAAGTAGTCATAGTTCTTCACACACACCAAATTAAGCAAAATAAATTTGTATGAATTTATATGATGCATAAAACTATAAGTTTCATATTTTACACTTTCCCTAATTTGTTTTATAAGGTTATGAAATTATAGGTGTAACAATCTGTTTCAACAACAAAACCAACACAATCAGCTCTTATTTCTTTTGAGTTTCAACCTCCATATATGAGCTCTGCCTCAAACTACTCCATAATTATTCTTAATCATGAAGGTTTAACATGTTATAAGGGAGGAATTTCATATGGGAAGAAGATAAAATCACTTGCCTCTTTTGGTAAAATAAGAAAAGCTTAAGGTTCCTTCTTGGGTTGTTTACTTTTTCTCACTGTTCTTCCTCTTCCTCTTCTTCTTCCTTTCTTATTTTTTTTCCTTAGCTCTCTCCATCTTTTACTACCCCTCACATTTTTTACCCCTCTAATTTGATCCTAAAGGAAGAGAAATTTAGTTTGTATACATACTTTATTGGGACAGAATCATAGTGACTTACTATACCACTGGTTGAAAGTTCAATTTTCTTCTTTTAGTCCCTTCTTCTTCACTCCATCATCTCCATCCATCTTTTAATCCCCATATGCTCCATATACTTTTACATAAGCTTTAAAACACCATCATTTATGGTATTTTAAGATGCACACAACATGTGATGATTTTCCATGCAGCGATGCAAATCTCACATCTATGCTTAAGTTCCCTAAATGAAATGGTACAAGTGTCATTGTCATGTTTATCAAATTCATATATATCATTTATCTAATGTATATGTTCATGTGGGATTACAATTCATTTATAAAATGAATATGTTCATGTAAGGATGCTAATGAACAAGGAAAGGGATGTTACAAATAACTTTAGACTATATCAAAACTTGATGTTCATCATATTGGAATCTATGGTGATTTTCAAGTTATAGGATTAAGTTAATACTATTACATAAGAATCACTTACGACTATTAATCCATGTAGTGTTCTCATAGCAGGTCGATCTAATAAAATGTTTATTAAACATGTATTTATATGTCTGACCTAATCTCACATATCCTTGATTAGTAAAACATAGTCATCAACTAAACATATACTAGTATTCATTCATTATTATCCCATCAATAATGACTAATTAGGGATTATTTTGAATAAAATGCTTTGCACCTAAAAGTTTTACTATCAAGTCACATACTTGTGACATTAGGTAAAATTAACTATTCACAAAATTTTTAATTTAATCGTAAATAAAATATAAAAGAGATTTAATAAAATTGAAACCATGACATTATTAAAAATATCCATTACTAGCATTGACTTATGGCAAATAACTAACATATCAACCTTAGCAAATCATATCATAACATACTTTCATTCTCAAGCCATAATTTATCAACATCTTATAAAAATAAATTCACATATCTCAATGATTATTTATGCAATGCATATGTTCATGTGAGATTTTAAATAATTTATGAAATGAATATGTTCATGTGCGAATGCTAATGAATAATAGGGATGTTACATAGATTGTCGTCTTGCTTGCTTGACCCTTGAGAACTATCATTTATTGATTCACCTTCCTTATCTTTTTGTATGGGTCTCCCATGCCTTTTGCAACCTAGAATTGCGATGGGTTACATCAGAATTAGAGGTGATTTGCATGCTCCCAAATTGCTCTTTTACATCTTTCAATTCTTTTTGTGTAAGAGCTAATAAATCTTGCATAATGTTCATAAACAACTTCCACTTTAAATCTTTTTTAGTATATGGCATGGTTAGCAAATAATAAAAGAAATCCTCATAATACGTTCCCATACATTTTACACTTAATAGATGGCAGTCATACTTATGTTTAACTCAAAACAAGTAGTCACCCTCTTTTCAACTCACTATTCTTGCCTTTTTCCCATCAAGCTAATTTTTTTTAAGTTCTTTCAAGACTAAGCTTACTTTATGTCTAATTAAGCTTAATCAAATCACAAACCAGTAAAAGTAAAACTAAACTTAAAAAGACTTAGAAATAACATAATTCAAAATAACACAATTGAGTGCAAAAAAGCAAATTTTGTAGACTTAATCATAATTTGAAAAACAATAAGGATTTAGAAGTTGTAAAGTGGAATTTTGAGCTTAAAATTGATGGAAAAAATCAAGTTTGGGCCAAATGAAAGTGGAAAGATCTAATTCGACTTCTTTAAGTTTCAAAGCAAGCTTTTATACTATTATAACTTTTCTTTAATTTTCCTTCCATCTTTTATTTCTTTTGTTATTCTTTTTTTAGAACTTTTTTTTAAAAGAATTTTGGAAGCTTAAGTATAATTGAAGTTGAAAGAAATCACAAAGAACAAATTAAACAATGCAAGAAATCAAATAAAAGTCGAATTATTGGACTTTGGGATGCTAATCTTAAATTGCAATTTTATTTAATGGAATAGCATGATTTGGCCTTAAACACATAAAAACACCAAATATGGGTCAATGCTCAAGAATAAATGAATTTGAAAGCAAATGAATGATTAAATATGAATTGAATGAAAGAACCAATCAAATTGCAAGTTCTTCCTTAATTTTAGGAAATTTTGCAAAGTTCCTACATGTTATGGATTTTCTCAAAGCAAATGATTCTAACCTAAAATTAGGGACACAAGAGTGATTAATCAACAAAAGAAAAACAAGACTGAATGGAAAGAAATAGTGAAATCCAAATAGAATAAGGAAAATAGGCTATTTTGCCAAGTTCCTTAATTTAAGGAAAATTTGCAAAACATGCAATTATAATATGATTTCAATAACGAAATTATGATTTATGATGAAGAAAAAACTAATTTGATGATTGAAAGTGAAGAAAAATGAATTGGAACACAATAGATGAAGTAGAAAACAAATTCAGTAAGAAAGCAAACAATTTTGAAATTTTATAAATTTTAGAAAATTTTTTAAATCACATTATTCCAAACTAAATTTAGTGATGTAAAAATGATAATTGATGATAAAAACAAACTATTTTAATGGTAGAAAAACAAAGAAAATGGAAGAAATAAACGAAATTAAGAAGAATGAATGGTAATATGTGACTTTGATGCAAAGAATAAGATGAACACCAAGAATAGTGACATTAAAAGATACCTACTTGATTTTGAAGCCTTGACTATGATATCAAATGATACAAAAGAGGTTGGATTGATCCTTACTCATATACTAGAACACAAGTCCCAAATCTTTCAAGAATCGAGCAATGGTGTTTTAATCTTCAAATCTCACCTAGATCTCTAGAAAACCTATTTATAGCAACTTAAATTATAAAGAATTAAAGTTGTGTTAATTCAAATCTTAAGAATAACTAAACAAATTTAAGATTAGAATCCACAAATTTCTAAAATTATCAGTAATCTCACTAAGTCCTTTTAAAAACTCAAAAAGAGAAATCAATCCCATAAAAGCTTATAGCCAAAAAGAATAATTCATTAATTCCTCAATGTGGCCAAATAAAAGGCATTTATATAGCTTTTACAATGTTTATAAAATACCCTAAGTTGATTCGTCCAATATTATGGCCTATTTAAAATAGCTAAACAAATATCCTAATTATATAAGGAAAACATAAAAAACTATGTGGTTGGTCAAAAGTGTTCGACTAAAGTACTTAACCCAAGTTGAAACACCTAAAATGAAGTTGCTTATAATAATAAAAGAGTAAGAAAAGAACTAAAGGATATTTGGATAAGCATTCAACCAATGAAGAGAGAATCTTAAAAAGGATAGAAAGATGTTTGACTTGTGCGTTTTTCTCTTTATCTACATGTTTCGAGCTCTATTTCCATGACTTAGCCGAATGCTATTAGGCCTTGGCCACCTCTATATGTTGAGCTCCATTAGATTAAGCTAATTGCACCATTTGAAGGTTCAAAGTTCTAAACATCTTCTAATTGGGCTATATACATCTTCTTATCTTATTAGTCCAATCCAAATGTAATTCCTTTTTGCATGAAAGCTCCAATTACATCTTTGAACTTCTTTGGCCTTCCTTTTATGATTAGGCTTCGAAGTTGGAGTGGATATTTAGGCTTGCTATCAATTGCATCAATATAAGAAGTATTGTTCCATCAAGTCCATAAACACCATCACTGCATTAGTGAGTCTAAATGGCATGATAAGAAACTCATAATGCTCATAGTGAGTACAAAAAGAAGTCCTAAAATCTTGTTCCTTGATCCTTAACTGATGATAGCTAGAACTAAAATTAATTTTAGAATAGTATTTGGATCCTTATAGTTGATCAAATTGATTATTAATCTAAGGCAATTGATACCTATTTTGGATATTTTCTTATTCAACTCTATGTAGTCAATGCACAGCCTTGATGTCCCATCTTCCTTCTTCAAAAACTATTGGAATAAGTTGGTCAAACCTAAGTCAAAACTCTCTTTTGATTTTGACAATATAAATTGAAAGATTCTAACATCATTTATAATGTTGTTTATATATATTCTAAGTTAGCAACTTATTAGAAGTTGAATGGAGTTGATTTGAAGCAAAATGCTCTAAGTATAAAAATTGTCCTATAAGTGATTACTAAGACTAATTACGTCAAACCATGTGTTAAAGAGTTGTCTGAGGTTTTGAAAAACATGATAGTGACCATATTATAATGACTGCAACTTAGTTAAAGTTGATTACTAAAATCTCAAATAGAGATCGTGGTGAAGGTGTAGCATCCACTATCCCAACACTACTTATAGCACTATTTAGAGTAATGATTGTGATATGCTCATCTCGACCATAACATATAAAATCTGCTAGAGGATAACAACATGTAATTTTTTTTATTGACTAATGTCATGTGTACTAGTCATTAGACATATTTGAAGATCATGACTGAGAGAAGGCCAAATCTATTGCAAAATGACATTTGCGACCATGACAAAGACATCTCGATTGCGACTTGCCTCTGACAAGCATTAAATGCAGGATCTTGCCAACCAACTTTGGAGATTTGGACATAGTTTCGTTTACAATGGCTCTTTTGTGGTAGGAAACTATAAATACTCCACCAATGGTTTTAAATGCAAATGAATTGCAATTTATTATGGCCAAATTCTTGCAAATTAATTTCTCAACTTTTTCTTATTAATTATTTGTAAGTGAGTTATTGTGGTTTGCTATGAACAATTAAACATTATTGGGTTTGGGTTTCAGAATGAGCCCTTGTAAAGAAAACTCTTATATAAGTTAAGTGTGAACCTTAGGAAAACACTTGTAAGGTTGTGTGTGAGCCTTATAAAACACATAATGTAAAATTTTGTGAAAGCTTGTAAAACACCATTTAGTATCAATGAAATACCCAATTGAAAAATTGGGGAGTGGATGTAAGGTTAGTTAACACTTAAACAACTATAAATCTTTTGTGTCCATTCTTCTTCTACTTTTTTCTTTTTAACTTTGCCTTGCCTTCTTGGCCACCAAAATTTAAATTTTTCATAAATTCAATCCCCCTTCTTAGTGCATAGAGACCAACAAGTGGTATCAAAGCCTAATCCCAATTCAAGCCTTAATTATATAAGAAAAGATCATGGTAAAAGAAGGAATCCCCTCACACCTCAAACCCTTATTTATGGATCCGACTATATTCATTAGAAGTATAAAATGGAGATATACCTTTATAGTGATGTGGTGGATTTATGGACATTGTTGCTAAGAAGTGGAAGTCATCTATAAAAGAAGTGGATGGTAGTGAATAACTATTGCTAAGAGAAGAATGGGTTGAAGCTTATAGTCTAACATCCTTATCCACATTCATTGGCATTAACACATGAACATATTCATTACATAAATGATTTTAAATCCTAAATGAATATATGTATTGGATAAATGATCATTTAGACATATGAAGTGGATAAGCATGATGATGACACTTGCACCATTACCTTTAGGTTGAACACATATGTAATGTTTGTATAGTTGCATGGCAAATTATGTTATGTTGTGTGCATGTTATAACATCATAAATAATGGTTTTTTAGAGTTTATTTAAAAGTATATGGAGCATATGGGGATTAGAAGAAGGATGGAGGTGATGAAGGAGTGAAGAAGAGGGACTAAAAGAAAAAAGTGAACTTCGAACCAATTAAAATGAAACACCGTGATTTTGTCTTATTATAATAGGTTTACAAGTTGAATTTTTCACCCTTTAGGATCATAATAGAGAGGTTAAATGTGAGGGATAGTTTAGAAAAAAAAGAGAGCTAAGGAAAAAGAATAAGAAGAAGAAAGAGAGGGAGAAGAGTGAACTACCTAGGAAGGAATCCTAAGGTTTTTTGTTTTTGGGAAAATAAGTAAGTTAATTTATCTTTTTTCCACATGAAACTAACCCATCATGATGTTAATCATGCATGGTTTATAAGAATTATGGAGTATTTAGGATAGAGCTCATGTACGAAAGTTGAAATTCAAGAGAAATAATAGTTGATTTTGTTAGTTTTGTTGCTAGAGTTTTGTACCCACAATTTTATAACTGTATAAAAGGAATTAGGGAAGTTGTAAAATATGAAAGTTGTATCTTTGTTCCCCATCTAAATTCATGTGAAACATTTTTACTTGATTTTTTGTGTGTAAAGAGATATGGCTCCTTCATTAGGACTAGTTAATAACCAATTGAAATCACCTCTATCTTTCTATTTTCATATATTTTTATGACTTTATGTGCCAATTTAGACAAAGTGTAAAACATGAAATTTATGGGGTTATATCCCTTCTAAATACCTATAAAGCAGTTGTGATTGATTTGTTGTGTGGAAAGAGATATGGCTCATTGATTGTGATTGATCCTATACCCATATGAAACCTTATTAGTCTTATAATTCAGTTTTCTAAGAATTTGATGGTTATATATTCGGAATTTAGTGGTGCTTTAAACTTAAAAGTTGTATATTTATGTATTATCCACATTCTTGTAAAATATTTTGGCAAAATTTAGCATGGATGTTGAGATATTGCCCCTTTATCATGATTGATTGCCACTATGTTGAAAACTTGCTCACCCTGAGATTGGTCATTTGTTTCGGTGACTTTATAAATTGAATTAGACAATGAGTAAAACATGAAAATTTTTCCTTTTATGTATTTTTAATTTAAGGTAAATCAGTTTTGCAATTTGATCTGTAAAATTTGCGATATACCTAAGAATGTAAAACATACTTAGACTGAGATGACACTGAAATAGGGCTAAATTAAAAAATTCACCACATTTTCTGTGTCTTATATTGGCCTGAAATTTGAATATATTGTATCATTATGTGTCTATTTTATTTAAAAAAAATAAGAATCAATTCATTTGGACAAGTATATCTAGATTTATTACCGCAAAAGTGTAGCAAGGTCAGGCTGTCATATAAGGAAAATATGCATAAACACTAGGTCGACTTGCATTGATCATGCCATAGTTACATGTCGAGCATTCATAATCATTTTGACATACTTATAACAATGTAAGTATCAAATGTCCGGATAAGTATCAAATGTTCGGATCTTAACATTTTGAAGAAGCACTAGAGAGAGAACCGAACCTCCAATAAAGGTTGATCATGTCAAAAGGTGAGTAAAACCCATAATTAGATTCTAATGTGAATGTGTGATAATTTTATAATATGATTATGTTCTATTATATGTATTTGAGACTAAATTGTTACACTTACATATGAATACAAGTCAAGTAAAAATTATACTCTTAATGATTACTTGGTATACCATTGTGAATGAACACTTACATATGGAACTAAAAGGATGTTATGACTGGCTTGTCAAACATTTGTAAATCACATGGAAAAGGGACTAATATATACTATTTGCACATGTTATTGATCAATTGATTCACTTGTTATGATGGCCAATAAAAATCAAATGTCACTTGAATCATATGAATTCTTGGGAGAAGTATTTGCCTTGCAAGGTCATGATAAAAATCAATCTATTACACAGTTGCATAGTCAATTGTTATACTTGTAATATATACTAATGATATTTGATTGTTGGTTGTGCCATAAGAATCTAATTATTATTTTTATTAATTGAATTGTGACTCACCAAATCACAATTATGTTTTTTAGATACTTAAACATAGGGATTGGACACTTTGCTGCTTACAGTTTTACATATAGACACAAGGACCACAGGTCGTCGGCTGAATTCCAACTCTCTCTCCTTATGTCATGTACATATATCTAAATAGGAATTTGTTTATGGTCATTAGCCTTTATCATTAGTAAATGTATATGTGCATTAAATACATTGTTGGATTATGTATGTATGATGAATAAACCTTTATGCTTATATATTTTCGGACATGAATGCCATTATTTGTAAATGAAAATAGTCATTACAGTTTTTTGTATTAGAGCAGGGATAGGTTCCATAAGGACATATATATGAACATGACATGACTTTTACACTATTATACATTATCATATGACATAGTATTATATGTCTATGAGGCATTAGTAGAGGATAGTCATGGTATTACCAATGGCTCACCAAGAAGAGACGAGTCAGCTGATTTGCATTCCATAAAAGTATCATGCCAACCATTAAGAGATCAATCTACTTATAGAGTTATATCTTTGACACATTCTAATCACAACACATATCGCATGGTCAACCACAACATAGAATTAGTGAACCAATAGTGCAAGGGTCCAAAAATTCAAAAAGAAGAAGGTATGACAAATTAAGAAAGTAAGGTGAAGTGGACTTCAGTGGTACCACAAGTCCATTAGTGGCAGAAAATAGAGAGTTTTGAATTTAATGAAATGCACACCATAATAAAAGTTTGATTATGCAATATCGCTATTGTAGGGGGATGCATATGATAGGTGGGAAACCATTCTAGGGAGTGAAATCCAGCCTCCAGTGCTTACATAAGATGATTTTCTTCATGAGTTCATAAATAACAACATTCCAGAAGTGTACAAGGATAATAAAAGAAGGCAATTTCTAAACCTAAAGCAGAGAGAGATGACTATAGAAGAGGATGAGGTAAAATTAATTATCTCATTATGCATCATTCATAGAGGCCACTGACAAAGACAAATGTCAAAAGTTTGAAGAGAGACTGAGATACAAGATCAGAAGTAATATCACAATTGCAGATTTTGAAAGTTATACCAAGCTAAAAGATATTACAATCTGGGTGGAAATATTAGAAAAGGAAAGAATAGAGCAACGAGTAAAAAGAGGGCCTATCGAGTTTGTGGGAGATTTTAACAGAAAGAAAAGTAAACTTAAAGATTATATGCCATCACAGTCCAGTGCTTGGGGTGATTACTCTAACTATTGAGGCAGAGGATTAGGAGTTTCATCATATGCAGGTAGAGGTCAAGGCCAAGTTATGTAACAACAACCCTTATGTGTATATTGTGGTAGGCAACAAATGGGTGAATGTAGAAAATTAACTTGTAGTTGCTACTTTTATGGGTCTCTTGATCATATGCTTAGTGATTATCTTGAAAGATCTGAAATGTCAGAGGGAAACAGAGGCAGAGGTCGAACTACATCAGAGTCTACAATTAAAGTTTCAAAGGCAATCGGAGTTTGAGTATCATTTGGTAGGGCAAAGGTAAAGTTAGAACAACCACAATTGGCGAAGGTATGAAAAGATCAGAAGGTCAGAGTTTTAGACCCTCGACACAGGCCAGAGTATTTACCATGACTAGGTAAGAAGCTATTGTTACTCCAAAAGTAATCACCGGTAAACTTTTTCTCTATGAGTTGCTATTACAAAAGTAATCACAAGTAAACTTTTTCTCCATGATTTAGAAATTGATGCATTAATTGATCCTGACATCACACATTCATTCATTTTATTGAACATGGCATCACAATTATGTAGTAGGCATCACCCTTTTGGTTTTATCTATGTGTTAGTAGTCCTTTGAGAGATGTGATGATTGTGGATAAGGTATGTCTTGATTGTTTGATTCACATTGATGACGTTGAGTTGAATGCTAATCTTGTACCGTGGCTACTACCTGAATTTGGTATGATACTGGGTATGGACTGGTTGTCCAAATACCATGCAATAGTGAATCGTTTTACTAAGGAAGTTGTTATGGAATATCCAAATCATATAAGGGTTATGTTTCTAGGGGAAAGGCAAATTGTACCTGTATGTCTAGTTTCTTCTATCAAGGCTTTTCGCATGATTAAAAGTGGTTGTGAGGCTTATTTGGCACATGTGGTAGACACAAGGTTCACAAATGAATTACTTTAGAATATTTTTGTGGTAAATGAGTTTCTAATATTTTTCCAGGTGACTTACCTAGTTTACCACTTGATAAGGAGATAGAATTTACTATTAAGTTAGCCCCAGGAACTGCACCGACATCCATTCCACCTTATATGATGGCTCCAATAGAGTTATGATAATTAAATACCCAATTGCAGGAACTACTTGGGATTCATTAGATCGAGTGTGTCACTTTAGGGTGCTCTAGTATTATTTGTTAAAAAGAAAGATAAAACAATGAGGTTGTGTATTGATTACAGGCAGTTAAATTGAGTTAAAGTGAAGAATGAGTATCCTTTACCAAAGATAGATGATCTGTTTGATCAATTATAAGAAGTATGAGTGTTTTCTAAAATTGACCTAAAATCATGATATTATCGCTCAAAATTTCAAACCCAGATGTATCGAAGACAGCTTTTTGAATCAGGTATAGGCATTATGAATTTTTAGTGATGCCATTTAGTTTAACTAATGCACCAGATGTCTTTATGGCTCTTATGAACCAAGTGTTCCAACCTTGGAAAAATTTGTAATTGTGTTCATTGATGACATACTAGTGTATTCAAGGAGCAAAGAGGAGCATGAACAACATTTAAGGATTGTGTTGCAAATTTTGAGTGTAACATAACTATTTGCTAAATTAAGTAAATGCGAGTTTTGGATTCACCATGTGGTATTTTTAGGACATATAGTTCCTAAAAAGAGCATGGAGGTGGATCTAAACAAAATTGAATCACTAGCAAAATGGGAAACCCGAAAGAATGTTATAGAAGTTCAAAGTTTCTTAGGACTAGCTGGGTATTATCATCAATTTATTAAGGGGTTCACTTATAGTTACTCCTTTGACTAAGTTACTTCGAAAAAATGCAACATTTCAGTGGCCTAAACATGTTAAGAAAGTTTTGATGAATTAAAAGATAGATTGGCATCTGCTCCAGTGCTAGCCATTCCTACTAGTAATGGAGAATTTGTAGTATATAGTGATGCCTCTAATCAAGGTTTGGGACGTGTTTTAATGCAGCATGGTAAGGTAATTGCATATGCATCTAGAAAACTGAAACTTTATGAATTGTCTTACCCGTACATGATCTAGAACTTGCTATCATTGTGTTTACTTTAAAAATATGGAGACATTACTTATATGGAGAAACTTTTCATATATTTACATATCACAAGACCTTGAAGTATTTGATCAGCCAAAAAGAATTAAAGATGAGATAGACGCAATGGTTAGAACTACTAAAGCATTATTATTGCACCATTAAGTATCACCTAGGAAAGGCAAACGTGGTCGCTAATGCTTTGAGCAGGAAATCAAGAAGCGGTGTAGCTTATTTGCAGGTATTTCCATTCTCTTATTTAGTTCAATTATGAGCTATGAATATGGAACTAAACATATGAAAGAATGGGGTATTGATTGCTACTTTTCAACTGAGACCAATGTTGCATGATCAAATTAAATAAGCACAGGGCAAGGATCCAAAGTTACCTAGAATAATTGAAATGGTAAAAGAAGGGAGACATGGTGATTTTTATATTTGAAATGATGCCTTGATGTTGGGTTCTCATATTTGTGTGCCTGATGTTGATAGGTTGTAAAGGAAAATCCTAAAATAAGCACATAATGCTCTAAATGCCATGTACCTAGGAATGACGAAGATGTATAATACCCTACAATCTCATTTTTGGTAGGTTAAAATGAAGAAAGAAGTAGCAATCTATGTTTTAACAAGTTTGACTTGTCAGCGGATCAAAATGAAACATCAAACACTAGCTACAAAATTGAAACCATTAACGATTCCAGTATGGAAATGGGAAAGAATAACCATGAACTTTGTATATGGGTTACTGAGGACATTGAAAAATAATGATGTTATATAGGTGATCATTGATAGGCTAAGTCAGCTCACTTTTTGCCTATTTGATGAGGTAGTTCACTTAAACACTTGGACAAGAAATATGTGGATGAAATTGTTAGATTACATGGCATTCCAACATCTATTGTATCAAATAGATATCTATGATTTACATCTCGATTTGGGTCAGTTTGTAACAGGCTTTAGGTACTAAGTTGAGTTTTAGTACTACTTTTCATCCTCATATAGATGGGCAATCAGACAGGACAATTTAGACACTTGAAGAAATGCTTTAAGTTTATATGATAGAGTTCAATGGTACATGGGATGAATATATTGCCTTGATTGAATTTGCTTATAATAATCATTATCACATCAGTATAGAGATGGCACCATATAAAGCACTATATGGAAGAAAATGTAAAAAGTCCTATTTACTGGGATGAATAAGGGATGTGTGATTTAGAAGCCCCAAAACTAGTACAAGACACTATAGATAAGGTAAAAGTAATCAAAAGCAAACTTATGGCAGCACAAGATAGGCAAAAGAGTTATGCCAACCAATACATAAGAGAAATGGAATATAAGGTGGAAGACAAAGTGTTCCTTTAAGTTTCACCATGGAAAGGAATAATTCGATTTGGCAAGAAGGGGAAACTGAGTCCTCGATACATTGGACCCTATGAGATCCTAGAAAGAATCGGTCCATTGGCTTACAAGCTAGCACTACCACTAGAGATGCCTCATATTCATGATGTATTTCATATGAGTATGACAAGAAAGTATCGGTCTAATCCTGCACATATACTTAGGGATCCACTAATAAAAATTGCAGATGATGTAAGTTAGATTGAAGAACCAATGGAAGTCATTAGTTATAAGAAAATAGTTTCAAAATTGAGAAATCCCTTTGGTTAAGGTGTTATGGATAAACCACTCACAAGAAGAGGCTACATGGTAAACTGAAGAGAACATGAAATGACAATATCCACACTTGTTTAAAGGTATTGAATTTTAAAGACAAAATTATTTATAAAAGGGGGAGAAATGTAACATCCCTATCTACTTTCATTGGCATTGTCACATGAACATATTTATTACATAAATGATTTTAAATCCCATATGAATATATGGATTGGATAAATGATCATTTAGACATGTGAATTGGATAAGCAGGATGATGACACTTGCACCATTGCATTTGGGACACTTGAACATATATGTAATGCTTGTATTGTTGCATGGAAAATTATCTTACATTGTGTGCATGTTATAGCTTCATAAATAACGGTGTTTTAGTGTTTATTTAAAAGTATAAGGAGCATATGGGGATTAGGAGATGGATAAAGGTGATGAAGGAGTGAATAAGAGAGACTAAAAGAGGAAAGTTCACTTTCAATCAATGGAAAAAAAAATACCATGATTTTGTCTTGTTACAATAGGTTTACAAGTGGAAAATTTCACCCTTTAGGATCAAAATACAAAGGTAAAATGTGAGGGACAACATAATAAAGAGAGAGCTAAGGAAGAAAGAAAGAAAGGGAGAAGACAAAGAATAAGAAGAAGGAGAGGGAGAAAAGTGAGCTGCCTAGGAAGGAATCCTAAGGTTTTCTAGTTTTGAGAAAATAGGTAAGTTAATTTATCTTCTTCCTACTTGAAATTAATCCCTCATGACATGTTGGTCATGCATGGTTTGTAAGAATTATGGAGTATTTGAGGTAGAGCTCATGTATGGAAGTTGAAATTCAAGAGAAACAATAGCTAATTGTGTTGGTTTTGTTGTTAGAGCATAATTTTATACCCACTATTTTATAACTGTAGAAGAGGAATTAGAGAAGTGTAAAATATGAAAGTTGTAGCTTTATACCCTAGTTAAAATTCTGTGAAATATTTTTGCTTTATTTTTTATTTTTGAAGAGATATGGCTTTTTTATTAAGGTTGGTTCACAACTAAGGGAAATCACCTTAATCTTTCTATTTTCATATATTTTGATGAATTTATATGCTGATTTAGACAAAGTGTAAAACATGAAATTTTTAGGTTTATATCCCCTCTAAATACTTATAAAGAATTTTTTATTGATTTATTGTGTGGAAAGAGATATGGCTCATTGATTATGACTGATCTTATACTCGGATGAAATCTCATTAGTCTTATAATTTTGTTTTCCAAGAATTTGATGGCCATAGATTTAGAATTTAGTAATGTGTTAAACTTAAAAGTTGTATATTTATGTATTAACCACATGTTTGTAAAATGTTTTTGCCAAATTTAGCAAGGTTGTTGAGATATTACCCCTTCATCATGATTGATTGTCACCTTGTTGAAAACCTGCTCACCCTGTGATTAGTCATTTGTTTTGATGACTTTATAGACTGAATTTGACAAAGAGTGAAACATAAAAAGCTTTCTTTTATATGTTTTGTAATTTATAGTAAATCAGTTTTACAATTTGATCTATATAATTTGAGATATACCTAAGAATGTAAGACCTACTCAGACTATGATGACATTAAAATAGAGAAAAATTAAAAAATTCACACATTTTTTATGTGCCTTATGTTGGCCTAAAATTTGAATATGTTATACCATTATGTGTCTAGTTTATTTTAAAAAAAGAATCAATTCATTTGGATAAGTATATCTAGATTTATTGTTATGAGAGTGTAGTAAGCTCAGGCCACTATATAAGGAAAATATGCATAAACACTAGGTCCACTTGTGTGGATCATGACATAGTTGCATACCAAGCATTCATAATCATTTTGACATACTTATAATCATGTATGTACCAAATGTTATGATGTTAACAATTTGAGGAAGCCCTAGAGAGAGAACCAAACCTACCATTAAGGTTTGACGTATCAAAAGGTGAGTAAAAATCATAATTAATTTCTAATGTAAATGTGTGATAATTTTATAATATTATTATATTTTATTTCATGCATATGGGACTGAATTGTTACACTTTACATGTGAATACAAGTAAAGTGAGAATTATATGCTCTTAATGATTACTTAATATACCATTATGAATCAACACTTGCATATGGAACTAAAAGGATGTTGTGATTGGCTTGTCAAACATTTGCAAATCACATGGAAAAGGGACTAATATGTCCTATTGGCACGTGTTATTTATCAAGTGATTCACTTGTTATATATTGGCCAACAAAAATCAAATGCCACTTGAATCACATGAATTCTCGGGAGCAATGTTTGCTTTGCAAGGTCACAGCTAAAATCTATCTATTGCACTTGCAGTTGCATAGTTAATTATTATACTTGTAATGTATCCTGATGATATTTCATTATTGATTGTGCTATAAGAATCTAATTATTGTTTTTACTCATTGAGTCGCCACTCATCAAATCGTAATTATGTTTTTCAGATACTGAAGCATAGGGAATGGATACTTTGGTGCTTAGAGTTTTGTATAGAGACCTATGCACCACAAGTCGTCGGTTGAATACCAACTCTCTCTCTCCTTGTGTCATGTACATATATCTAAATGGGAACCTATTTCTAGTTACTAGCCTTTATCGTTAGCTAATATATACATACATTGAATACATTGTTGGATTGTGTATGTATGATGAATAAACCTTTATGCATATGTATTTTCAAATATGAATGTCATGATTTGTAAATGAAAATGGTCGTTATACATAGGAAGAAAAATGGAAAGAATAATATGGCAATGGTTATTCTCTTAAGCTCTATATCAAGAGAAGAAATTGGAAGAATCCAAAATTGCTAAACCACCTATGTAAGATAAAAGACTCTAGAAAACTACTATGAAGGTAAAACTCTTATCAAATCTTATAGATTAGAGATGTGTGTGATCGAATGAGAGCTTTACATACTAAAAGAGGCTGAATTGATCACTGATATGACAAATAGACTTCTTGCCATTATAAATACTATGAAGAAGTATGAAAGAGTTCTCACCAAGCAGGAGGTAAGCACCAAAATTCTCAAGATAAGTATGATGGAGAAATTTGAGGCAAGAGTTTGTAGCATGCAAGAGTCTAATCAAGAGATTAGAAAAGTGCTAACCAATGTTCCCATTTGCAAACTCTTTATGCAATGGTGCTTAAAAAGAATGAAGAAATGAATAAGATATAATCTCAAGGAGAAAAAGGAGAAAATAAAACTCTTGCTCTTGAATCTAGTAAAGACAAATAGGTGAAAGAAAGCACTAGTGAAAGTGATGAGAATGTGAAGGAAGAAGAGGAACTTGTTATGCTCTAAAGGAGGCCTAAGGAGCTCATAAGGAGGAGAAAAAAAAAAGAACAAACCTAAAAAAGACATCATCATCCAGCTTGAAGGAAAAAAAGAATGAGGTGATTTATTTTGAATGTGAGAAGAAAGCTCATATAAAATCTTAATGTCCTAAGCTAAAGCAGAACAAAAAATGGGATAAGGGGAAAAAGATGAGCTTCGAAGCTACATGGAAATGATGATTCAAGTGAAGAAGATGAAGAAAATAAGGTTGTCAACTTTTGCTTTATGGCTTAAAAGGATGACTCTTACGAATTAAGTATTTCTTCTCATTTCTGTAATGATTATAATGCATTTAACAATGATGAGCTTCTTGAAGTTATGTCATTAAGATATGACAAATACAAATTAAAATGAAAATTTAAAAAGTTCTAAATGTAAGGATGAATTTAAATGTTTAAATGATCTGGTAAATGACTTGAGAATTTCGAAAGAAGAACTCAATAAATCTTTAGAAAATCGTTGTAAACTTTATCCTCCTTTAACTCTTTGAGAAAAGAAAATGATTCTTTGAAATGTAAAGTCATTGAGTTAAGGAACTCCATGTCTATATTTCACAAAAGGAAATAAGCTTTAGATGCACTTGCTGTGTCTCAAAGACCACCCCTTATGAGACATGAACTTGGTTTCAATGGGGCCTCATCTTCTATTTCATCTCCTCCCATCTTTATTAGAGCATTAACACCTTAAACTTCTAGTATATAGATGATTGGGAAGAAAAGACTCCTAGAATTAAGCCTTTTAAGCCTAACGACAAGGAAAGGCTTCCCAACGGTAAAGAGTTATGCCTCAAAGAGCAAATCATGCCTTTACATACACTAAGAGGCATACAACTAAGAACTTCTCTTATAATCTTCACCATTTTTCTACTTACATGCATACATTTAGCCTAAGTATAAGAAGACCTCCTGCCCATAATCAAGTAGTTCATGAAAGAAAAACTTATAAGTCTAAGCTCCAATGCCATTTTCATGAAGTTTATGCACATAAATATGTTTTCCTATATTAGGAAGGCACATTACAAATTAGAGGACCCTTCCAAGTCTAACCCTTAAGGACCCAAGTATGTTTGGGTACCTAAGCAAAGGTGAAATGGTCTGTTTTGTAGGAATGCTTGGAATACACTAAGGAAGAAAATGATTGGTATATGGATAATGGATGCTCAAAGCATTCGACCAAAAATAGGATGTTATTCACATCTACTAAATAGAAGGATGGTGGCAATGTCACATTTGGAAACAATGCAAAGGGTAAGGTATTTGACATTAAAATTATTATTAAGAAGGGTACAATGTTCTATTAGTTGAAGATTTCAAACATAACTTGTTAAATGTAAGTCAGTTGTATGATAAAGATAATAAAGTCATCTTTTACCCTAGAGAATGTTGAGTGCTACCTTGGTGGATAAAAAGGTAGTCTTTAAGAACAAAAAGAGAGTTAGTACATATCTAATTGACCTAGACAATATAGCTAACCAATCCTTTAAGTTTTTTTTTTCTTTATTAGCAATGAATCTTAGCTTTGGCATATAATACTTGGATATGCTAGCATGGAACTTATATAAAATCTATAAAAAAGAAAGCCAGTAGAAGGTCTTCCAAAGCTCAAATATACTAAGGACAAGACATATGGACCTTGTCAAATGAGGAATCAACACCAAACATCCTACAAAGCTAAAAATATTGTAAGCACTTTTAAGACTCTACAACTTATTCATATGGACTTAGTTGGACCCACTAGAAATGCTAGTCTTGGTGGAAAATATTATGCCTTTGTATTTGTTTAGGACTACTTTAGGTTCACTAGGATCTCCTTCCTTACGTATAATAGTGATACATTTGAAGCCTTTAAAAGATTTGCTAAATATGTTCAACATGAGAAAGGTTACTTCATTTCATTTATTAGGAGTGACCATGGAAAAAGTTCCAAAATGAAAGCTTCAAAAATTATTGTTTGGAAAAAGGGATTTCACACAATTTCTCTACTCTTTGAATACCATAATAAAATGTTATTATAAAGAGGAAAAATAGAACTTTGGTAGAGATGGTAAGAACAATGATTAATAAGTACTATTTACCTAATTACTTTTGGGCTGAAGCCCTTAATACTATGTGTTATATTGCAAAACATGTTTTAAAAAGACCTATTACGAATAAAACATGTTATGAGTTATGGAAAGGTGGAAAGCCCAAGATTTCATACCTTAAAGTATTTAATTGAAAATGCTACATTCTTAATACCATGGACAACCTTGGAAAATTTACCTCAAAAATTGATGAAGGCATTTTCTTAGTTATTCCACCTCTACCAAAGCCTATTAAGGTATTTAAGAAAAAAGTCTATGGTAGTTGAAGAGTCTATGAATGTTGTATTTGTGAATCTAGTAAACTTGTTATTGGAAAAGGTTCTCTTATTGATGATATTGAAAGTAACTTCGAAAAGTTGGAACTAAACTCAACACTTAATGAAAATGTGATTGATCTTGAGGATTATGAGCCACCATTAAAGGTAGAGCGAGCTCAACCCAAACTAGAGGATGACCAAGCTCAAGAACTCCCTAAAGCTTAGAGGTATTCCAAAGATCATACTAAGGATCTAGTCGTTGGTGAAACATCTAAGAGAGTAAGTACTAGAGCTTAATTACATGCATTAGATAATAATCTTGCTTTTGTTTCTCAAATTAAACTGAAGTCAATTGATGAAGCTCTTAATGATAAAATTTTGGATGATTTTTATGTAAGAGAAACTCAAACAATTTGAGAGAAACCAGGTTGGGGAACTTGTCCCTAGGCTTAAAGAACTTTTGGTTTTATATTGTAAGTTGGTGTTTAGGAACAAGTTAGATAAGCAATATTTCATCATTAAAAAGCTAGATCATTTGCAAAGGGTTACAATAAAGAGGAAGGCATTGACTATGATGAAACATTTGCCCTATATTGTAAGATTAGTTAGAATTCTTTTAGCATTTATGTGTCATATGAATTTTAAACTTGTTCAAATTGATGTGAAGAATGTAATTTTTAACGGTTTCATTGAGAATTAAGTTTATCTTAAACAACCTCTGGGTTTGGAATCTTATGTTTTTCTTAACAATGGTTCAAATTAACTAGGGCCTTGTATGGTTTGAAACAAGCTCTAACAGCTTGGTATGATAGGCTTAGTGCATTCCTTTTGAAAATTATTTTGAGAAATCAAGGTTGACACTACATTGCTTATGAAAAAGCATCATAAGGATGCACCTATTGTTCAAGTTTGCGTTGATGATAATATATATGGTGCTCCTAATGAGTCTCTTTGTGAAGACATTGCAAATTGTATGACTTAGGAAATTGAGATGAGCATGATGGTTGAGCTCAAGCCCTTCCATAGTCATCAAATCAAATAAACCATAAAGATCTTATTTAATCAAACCAAATACACTAAAGAACTTTTCAAGAGATTTGGCATGGAAGGTTGTAAAGTAGCTAAGACTCCAATGAGTGCATCAATAAAGCTTGAAAAAGATGAATTGGGCAAGCCTATTAATGAAAAGAAGTATCAAGGTATGGTTGGCTCTCTCCTCTATCTTACTGCTTCAAGACCCGATATTATGTATAGTGTTTGCTTATGTGCTAGGCTTGAATCTTTTCCTAAGGAATCACACTTGCATGGGTTAAAATAATTTTAAAATATTTGCATGGTACATTACATCTAAGGCTTAGGTATCCTATAAATTCATCTTTTAGTCTTTTTAGATATTTAGATACGGATTATGCTGATAGTTTATTAGATAAAAAGAGCATTTTGAAACTTGCCAATTTATTAGTGAATGTTTAGTTTCTTTGTTTATAAAAAAGTAAGTTTTTATTGCCTTATATATTGCCAAAGAAAAAATAAATGGCACTGGGTTTTTGTTACACCTAAGTCCTTTGGATGAGATAGCAACTCTAGGATTATGGTAAAGATATTGATCACATTCCCATCAAACGTGACAACACAAGTGTAATAAATCTTTCAAGGAATCTCATCCAACATTTAAGGAGTAAATACATTAACATTAGGCATCATTTTCTAATAGATCATGTGCAAAATTGTAATGCGGTGTTAGAATTTATTGACATTAATCATCAACTAACCAATATTTTAACTAAATCCCTTAATGAAGAAAGGATGAACTTCATCAAGATCATCAATAGGGAACTTAGGATGCTTGATGAAAGCTCCCTAAGGTGAAAATATATCTCATTTTTTGCATATAATATTGATTATTATTCATTGATGACTTATTTGACTTGTTTGATGATTGTGATATGTATTTGTTATGTTTAATGTGTTAGATGATGAATTTAACATTGCTATTGACCTCTCTATGTTCAATTACATGAATCGATCATCAAAATATCAAATTTGATCAATGTGGGCAAAGGGCTACAAATATTGTTTTAAATTTCCTTTTAAAGCTAACCCATAAATCATGACTGAGAATGAACCTTTAGCAGTCATTATTTGCAAGTCACCTTAATTTTATGTGTGTCAGTCATTTGTATTTGTGACTTTAGGTTGCAACCATGAAATTTCAAAATTTTCAAATTTGTAACCATTTTTTTCTTACCGTTTTGATGATCAGTGCATACTTTATAAAAAAAAAAATCCCTAAGTTGCATGTGCACAGGTTATAAATAAAAAATAGCACTTTGCAAGTACAAATATTATTCTTACGAGGATCGAATTTAAGTACTAAGTATCTTGCATCTTATATCATATAAAGAATCAATAATAAAGGATAGCTTAATTGAAAATAAAGCAAATTAAAATACTAATGAAGATCATAAGTAATCAATAAATAGGAATAGCTAGGGATTCAACTTCACTTAATAACTTTCTATGGGTCCCTTAATTCCTATCTAATTGGTTCATGGAATGAGTACTAGTATTAAGTCACTAATGTGGTTAATTAATCCCTTTCAAGTGAAAATTGACATATAAAAGCATGTTAGCTAAAGGTTCTTTAATCAAAAGCCAAATATCATGCAATTGCCTCGTTAATAAAGACTATAAAGATAGTAATAAGTTGTTAAGGTTTCTTAACTCAATAACAAAGCAAAGGAATTATTGAAAAGCTCCATTTCATGAAAAGCACCTATTGATTATCTATTCACAAAGCTAAGATAACCAATGGCTAGTTAATTAAACAATAAATACTAAACAATTGCTAGTACAATCAATGTAAGAAACTAAATAGATATAGATTAAGCAAATCCAACAAAAGTCATACAAAATCCATTTACAACCCTAACATATGAAAATTTAATTAAAAATGAAATCAAGAAAATAAAATAAAATGGGTAATTCAAATCTAAGAATAGCCATGAGCATATTCTTGATTGCTTGATTTCTTACACCTTATCTCTCTAAAAATTTGTTATAGCTTTTCCTTAATGATCATACTCCTCCTTTTGCTATCTCCTCATGCCCTCGTTCTAGCTTGTTTTCCTCTTTAAGTAGTGCCTCAATTGTCCCATCAAAGAAAGGAAATATCCCTCCATCAAAAGGAAAAGAGAAACCCTTATAAAGATATTACATTTTTGGTTTTAAAGGGGCACATGACCGTACACTTATCAAAGCACAATCATACATCCTTGCGATGGAACCTAGCACTCTTGGTCCTATCGAGGTGCACGATCGTGTGATATGCCCATGCATCCCCTTTAACTATTACCTCCTTGGTCTTCTTGAGGCGCACAACTATGTGTCTAGACTACACAGTCATGCGTTTTAGTTTTTCCTCCCTTCTTTTGTTCTTCTTCACTTTTCACCTACAAAACATCCATTTTTAGGTATTGGGTCTATTTTTATGTCAAATTCAATGGAATGCATGGTTCTTAAGATGAAATAGCTATAAAAATGAGATAGTTATTCCACTAAACAAGTTCCCCATACTTGAACTATTGCTTGTCCTCAAGCAATCATTTTCTTGCAAAAGTATAAAACAACATCTCTCATGGTTAGAGTTGCATATCAAGAATTTCAAAAGGAAGATTTATCTCAGCTATAGTTATGTTTTTCTTGACTCGCGTAATTTCACTTAAAATAATGACAAGTTCCATACGAATCATACCTAATTTGAAATTAATCACATATAAAAGAGCATGTGTGTGACTTGGCATCATAATTGATTATCTACCTTGATTCTATTTCATATTCACTTTAAGTAAGATTCTTCCTCAAATTCTTAAGAATCACATATGGCCATAAGCAAAACTAATTCACCTTTCTCTACTAATGTAAAACCTAGTAACCTTAAGAATCATAAGGTCTTTAACATCTTATAGTGCAAGGCTTGGGGTTAAGCTCACCAAAGAGTGGTCAAGTCCAAAGTAAGGGAAATTTAGCTAGAATAGTGGTTAAGATAATAGTATGAATTGCAAAAGATCACTATATATTACCACTCAAATATATTTCTTGAAGGACATCCAAAACACTTTTTTTTCTATTTTCTAGATGGCTCAATTCTTCTTTTGATTCCCTTTTTGTTACTTTGCTCTCTCTCTCTCTCTCTCTCTCTCTCTCTCTCTCTCTAAAAAGGAACTAATGATCAAAGCATATATTTCAAGCTATCACTATGACACATTCCAAATTTGATTCAACCTTTATGGTGGCGAAAAGATAACAATATATGAGTTCTTTTGCCCATTCATTAATAGAGTTACACGTGAATGATCTAATGCATCATATACTGTTGTGTAACTAAATTCTAGTTATATTCTCTTAATATGGAGATAAAAGATTATTTTGGCTATATGGTTATAATGTCGAATATGGATGAAGGAAAGAAAGGTTAAATAATACTCTCAAAGGAGTATTCATTATGGCTCAAAAAGGTGACAATGGATGATGTGATAAAGGTATGGATGGGGAATAATAGGTTAACCAAATAATACCTTAATCATTTTCCTAAGGTTACTAAGCATTAAGATTTGACCTCGAAAGGTGTTTTTGCAAGTTTTAGAACATGTAGAGGTTTCTTCTAGCAAAAAGTGGTATAAAAGAAGCCTCTCATGGATTATTCCCTACTTTACTAATAGTGCAAAAAGTTCTAATGTGTTTAGCCAATTTTTTGAATAAAAACATGATTGTTAAGCTCAAGTCATTATCACAAGAAAAATTAGGCTAAGTTATTCCAAGCAAAGATTATAAATTTTCATCATCAATTTTCTAGCTCAAAATTAAGAACTAAAATTAATCACAAATAGATATTGCTAAGACTCAAACTTGATGATGCACATGCAATTAAAAACAAGTATTGACCTAAATGCAATCAAAAGTGAAGGCTTATAAGCAATCAATTTATTCCCCCAAACTTCAACATCACTATCCTCTAGCATAAAGAATAAAAATTAAATAGCATGGGAAAAAGACTCTCTCCCTAAATGTAGGGAGAAATAGTGTGCCAACCTATTACTCCCAAGCAAGGCAAACTCAACTACATAAGAATGGATCTTTGGAGTATAATGGCATGGTAGCATTCATCAAAATATCTCAAGAACAACACAAAACCATAATGTTGTCAGGATAACATAAGGTATGGAATACAAAAGTAGGAATATAATGCACTTCCCTGGTGATAGCTAACATAAGAAAACTTCAAAACTAAACATCCACAAAATCACCAAAAAATAAAAATCAAAAGAGCATAAAGGAAAACAACAAAACAAAGGTAAGATAGGGTGATCAATCCATTGGTGGTGGATGAGGAGGAAATCTAATATGTTAGAATTAAACCCATACTCGCCTATCTATATTGTTCATATGAGAGTCCTAAGTGGTAAGCTTCCTAATACCTCATCCTAAAAAATATATTGGTGTTGATCTATGAGTTTTAGTTAGGATTCCATCTGAACTAACACTTCTTCTAGTCAACTTATAGCAAATGATGAAGAATCTTGACAAGAAGATGCTTCTAAAGGTACATCTTATGGTGCATCACCCACATCGATATCATCATCAACCCTCACCTCTTGCTCATCATGAACCAACACATAATCACCCCCATTCTTCTCAATAATTCCCATACAAATCATGTTGTCATAGGATAAGTAATAGGACCCCAAAGCTTCTATTAATTGGCCAAGATTTTGTAGGTCGTACACTTTTAAATAATTTGCAAGAAGAGTGATGAAACCATCAATAAAAAATAGCCCCAAATCTCGCTTAACCGCCATATTCATATGGTTCACAATCCACCAAGCAATGTTGATTTGATGGTTATATTTTAGCCACCAAAGATAGAGGAGGTTGGATCAATTCACCACACTATTACTCTTACCCCGACTGATTATGGAATAGGATAATTAGCGATGAATATATCATAGCAATAGGTATTTTAATTATGAAATTTTGCTCATTCTAGTCTCATATTTAGAAATCCCATGCAAAGAAGCCCATACCTCTTATTTGTTAAAGTCCCTAAGGAATTCATCAAGCCCTTCACTTTTAAGAAAAGGGTCTTTGGCAACCTTAATCAAAAGAAGGGTGAAAGGTTTTGTTTTAGAGTTGGAAAATGATTACACCACAAGGATATTCTCCATAAGTCCAATAAGTTTCTAAGTAAAAGTTAGCCAATAACTTATAAGTGAGCTTTTTCTAAGAGTCGGCATGGAGTTAGGAAAATTTTTCCCATTTAAGAACCTTAAGGTGTTCTTGAATGACACCTAGCAAACCCACATCATTTAAAGCCCATAAATCAATAAATTTGGTTAGGAAAATAGGATGTTTAGATAGAATCTCATACCACTTCTAATGTTTTTCATACGCAAAGACTAGAATTGTACCTAATAATGGAATGGCACTCGAAGACCCAACCTTCCTCTTTGCAAAGGTTTTGACGTGCTTAGACATGGTGGAGGTTGGATTTGTAGGAGAAATAGGAGATTTAGTAGTGTTCAAATGGGGAAAGCCAATTTAGATGACATTTTGAGCAACCACATAATCATGTTAGGGTTATAAGAAGAAAACAATGGAGAAGATTGAAAGGGATGGAGTTTTTAAAAGAGAAATTTAAAGGATGCATGACCATACATTAGAAATGCACAACTATGCATTATGGGGTTTGAGGCATGGCAGCTAGGCACATGGCTGTGCATTTTGGTTATGCATCTAGCTCAGCCATTAGATGGTTTGGAAAGAAATATGCATGGGTATGCATATAGAGACACATGCATGCGATTGGATATGCACGACCATGCTATTAAGGCATGCAGCTTTGTCAGTTATTGCCTCGATTTTCCTCTTACATGTAAAATTGTGTGATTTAGCTACATGCCTTTTTTATTACTATCACATGTTACTTCCTCGATGCACAACTGTACGAAATGGTCATGCATTTTCATTTATTATTATTTTATGTGAAATTGATAACCATAATGGTGTAAGTCATAGCCATCATGACCATTTACTAATCTTGATCTTTGCAATATTAAAATTAATTAACAAAAAAAGGAATTCAGGCTAAAATTTAAATAATTCATCAAAAACACAACTAAGAGGTCCAAAGAACAATATGAAAAATAAGATAAGTAGAAAGATAAATCCCCCAACATATTTGATGCTTTGATTAGCGAACTCCTAGAATCGTAACCAATAAAATCAAGGAAAATAACACAATTAAGGACGATAAAGACTAGAACAAAGTAATAAATTATGTAACAAAAGAAAAAGTAAAAATAGTGCAAGGTTGCCCCATGAACATGATAGTTTAAGGATTTTATCTCATCCCTTTTGAATGGCTTTTAAGTGGAGGTATATGGGATATAGAGAGTCTCTCATTTGTGTGTGATCTTTTCTTCAAAATAGGGCTTTTGGCACTGTCCATTGACTTTAAAGGTCTCATCCTTAGAGGTTTTTTTTTATTATTATTTCAATGGCACCATGAGGATAAACTTTGATAATAACAAAGCATTCCGATCACCTAGACTTAAATTTGCTCAAAAAGAACTACAACTTGGAGTTGAAGAGAAGCATTTTATGTACTTCCTTGCACTTTTTTTTCAAAATATAGCTATCATGCCACCATGTAGTCTTCTCCTATAAATTTGATTGTTCTCATAGGCTTAACGATGTGAAGACTCAAGTTCATTGAGATGGAGCTTCCTTTTCTCTATGGTAAGATCCAAATCGAAGTTGAGAAATTTTATTGCCCAATAAGCTTGATGTTTTAATTCAACTAGTAAGTGGCAAGTCTTCCTAAACACCAAACGATAAGGTGTGGTACCAATCGGTGTTTTGTGAGTGAATTTATATGCCCAAGTGCATCAAGAAGCTTAAAAGACCAATCCTTCCTTGAAGAGCCTATCATCTTCTATAGGATATGCTTTATTGCTCTATTAGATGCTTCTAGTTAGGCACTCATTTAAAGATGGTATGGCATTGCAATTTTTTCATTACTCCATACTTCTTGGGCATTAACTCAAATTGGCGATTGCAAAAGTATGACCCCCATCTTTTTATAATTACATATAATGCTCTAAAAGTTGTGAGGATATGCTTCTTTAAGAACTAGGGCACTAGTTTTGCATCATTAAATAGGATAGTTATGGCTTCAACCTACTTGGACACGTAGTCAACTACCACCAAAATATAATGGTTCCTAAATGACCTAGGGAATGGCCTTATGAAGTCAATTCCCTGAACATCAAAAAGTTCTACCTCAACATAAAGTTCAAATGTATCTTATTCCTCTTGAAGATATTTCTTATTTTTTAGCACCAATCACAAGCTTTCACAAAAGCAAAAGAATCTATAATGAGGGCTAAAAAAACCCATTTTGCAATACCTTAACTATGTTTTTAATAGGACTAAGGGTTTTCTGCATTCTCGAGTATGGCAATGGAGTAAGTTATCTCCCATATCCTTCTGTGGTACACATCTTCTTACAATATCATATCCACATTCTTTAAAATAATAAGGTTCTTCCTAAAAGTAAAATTTAATATCATGCATGAACTTGTTCTTTTGATAAGAAGAAAAATCATAAGGAATAATGCCACTTGCCAAATAATTCATAAAATTTGCATACCATGGAGTTTGGAAATCTTTCAAAAGGAAGAGTTGGTCATCCAGAAAGATTTCATTGATCAGGAAGCTTATCTCCTTCTATTACACATACTATAGGCATGGAGAAGATTGGCAACTGAGTTCTCTACTCCTTTCTTATCCTTGATCTCCAAGTCAAACTCTTAGAGTAAAATAATCCATCTTATTAGCTTTGGCATTACGCCCATCTTTGCTAGTAGATAACGGATTGTTGAATGATCAGCATAAATAATCACTTTAGAGCAAATAAAATCATATATAAATGTATCAAATTAAAAAAATAATAGCCAAAAGCTCTTTTTAAATGATGGCATAATTGAGTTAGGCATTGTTAAAGATCTGGCTTGTATAGTAAATAACATGAAGCTTTTTGTCCTTCCTTTGCCTAAGAACAATGTCTACGGTGTAATCGCTCACATCGCACATCAATTAGATTGGCAATTACCAACCTGGCTTTGTTATTATCGGTGTAGAGATGAATTCCTTTTTCAACCTGTGGAAAGTATTGAGGCAATCATTGGTAAAGATAAAAGGAACATCATTAGCTAATAGATCATAAAGAGGTTTAGAAATCTTTGATGAAGCACTGGTGAACTCTTACATGTCTTAGCAATCTTTTTATCCCTTTCACAGAGGTTGGTGGAGGAAATTTCTCTATGACTTTGATCTTTGCCCAGTCCACTTCAATTCCCTTAGAGGAGATGTTATGCCCAACCACAATGCCTTCATGTACCATAAAAAGGCACCTTTCCCAATCAAAAACAAGGTTAGTCTCTTCACATCGTTCTAGAACCCTGCTAAGATTAGCCAAACAAGCATTCAAGGTATCAGAAAATATAGATAAATCATCCATGACCATTTCTATTGCTTGTTCCATAATTTTCGAAAAAATGGCTATCATAAATTTTTAGAAAGTGGTCAATGCATTGCATAGGGCAATGGGCATACACTTATACGTAAATGTACCATAGGGACACAGAAATGTTGTTTTCTCTTGAGCCTCTAATGTTATCTAAATTTGACAATAGCTTGAGTACCCATCTCACAACTAATAATACATATGACTTCCATGTTTTTCCAACATTTAATTAATAATAGGTAAGGGAAAGTGATCTTTGCGAGTTGTGGCATTTAGCTTCCTATAATCAATGCACATTCTCTAACTCGTCATGATCCTAGTAGGGAGGAGCTCATTTTTTTGTTGGTTGGAACCATCATCCCTCATTTCTTATGAACTGTTTAGACTAACCTATGGGCTATCCAAAATGCGATAGATGATCCTCATATCTAACAAATTGACCACTTCCTTCCTAACCACCTTTTTCATGTTAGGATTAAGCTTCCTTCGGTGTTCTATAGTAGGTTTGAGATTGTCCTTTATTAAAATTTTATGTATACAGAGAGTAGGAATAATCTCGCTAATGTTCGCTATGGTCCACCCTAAGGCTCTAATCCTATTTCTCAACACCATTAAAAGTTTATCTTATTGGATTCAAGTAATCTTATTAAAAATGATGATTGGATGGGCCTCATCACTCCTTAAAAATGCGATCTAAGGTGTGAAGGTAAAGGCTTAAGCTCAAGTTGAGGAGGCTTAAGAATAAAAAGTGGTGTTACTTTAAGATACTTCTCATAATCCAATAGTTCAATAATATAAGAAGAAGAATAAGTGGAATCACAAGGTTCTAGAGTTGGAATACTTACCCCATTGGCGTTGTCCCTTTTTTCTTCTTTGACACTTACCAAGGCCATTATTTTATTTTCAAGGTTCCTTTATTTTCTTGAAAGACTTCTTTAGTGCAATCCTCAATGACATCTATCTTCACATACTATTCATATTTCATAGATTTCTTCGTTATCTTATAGGTATTAAAGACCACTTCTTCATCTCTCACTCACAAAGTAAGGGTGCCTTCCGTAACATCAACCAAAGCACCATCAGTTACTAAGAATGATCATCCCAAAATCAATGAAATCTTCCCATCCACTTCCACATCAAGAACTAAAAGTCTACTAGGATGATGACCTTATCTACTTTGATAAGCATGTCCTCTGTGATTCCCTTTAAATAGATAATTGAATGATTTGTTAGTTGAAGAGATATCTCAATGGGTTTCCTTTCGCCAATACCAACTTTTCAAAAATAGATAGAGTCATTAAGTTGATGTTTGATCTTAAATCATAAAGAGTTTTTTTTTTTTTAAAGAAACATGACCAATATCATAAGGTATAGTAAAACTCCATTGATCTCTTTTTTTAAGAGGCAACTTGTTAAGTAGGATCATACTACATTGCTCGATCAAGGTGACTCGCTCGCATATCTCAAATTTTCTTTTCTTTGAAAGTATATCCTTTATGAACATTGCATATTTAGACATTTGGGCAAGCACTTTCATAAATGGTATATTAATTTGGATTTTCTTCAGCATATCTAAAAAATTTTTAAATTGCTTATCCTCCAAACTTTGTTTGAGCCTTTATGGGAAAGGAATAGGAGGTACATATGGTTTAATTTTCTTTAGGCTTGATCTCTAAAATGGTTTCTTCTTCTTTACCCTCATCCACTTTCCTTCTTCCTTTTTTTCTTCTTTCACTTGCCTAAGTTGAAGTTTCGTACCACTCCTTAAAGTGATGGCTTTCCCTTGGTCCATTGGGTTGGCTTTAGAGTTGCTAGGCAAGGTACCTTAAGATTTCGACCTAAGGCATTGGCTATTTATCCCACTTAAATCTTAAGCTTGTGGATAGTGGATGAGTGGTTTTTATTGGCTTGATCCATTTTAGCCTTAATTCTCCTAATGTTCTTCTAGCTTATAATTATTGAAGTTGAAAAATTTTTTCTCATAGGTTTTCTAAATGGATTTCTTTTCTTGAGGTTAGTAGTTTAGTGGTTGGGATTGAAAACCAGTTTGCGCTCTTTGAGCTTCATGGTTTAAGGTATTATTATTGGACTAAGAGAAGTTTAGGTGATTACACCAACCTGAATTGTAAGTATTTGAGTATGGGTTATTAGGTTGACAATTGAAGTTTCCCATATAGTTTACTTGCTTTTGGGCAAAAAGTTTATTTAGCAATCAACACTCTTATGCCTATTATCCTTACAAAAATCATATATAACCTACAAAAAAATGAAAAGACATAGTGTTACAAGTAAAACATTCAATTGTTTGTACAAGGTAGATGCTTAAACTTGCAAGGTTTGTAAGGTATCCATGTTGTGAATCTGTATTACTTTCATTAGCAAAGTCCTCTCATAGGCTTGGTAGTTGTTGTTCGCCATAGCTTTAATCAACTCATAGATCGTATTGGTTGTTTTATCTAATAAAGATCCTCTAATTGTTGCATCTATAGTGATTTTGATTTGCCTAAAGAGTTTGTTATTGAAGGTGTGCATGATTGACGTTTTTGGAATTTGATGATTTAGGCACCTTCTCAAAAGATCCTTAAACATTTCGCAAGCCTTATTCAAAGTATTCCCATCCGATGGATTTCTAAGTCTAGCCGTTTTTTATAAATGGAAGAATTTAGCTAAAAACCCTTGAGAAAGTTGATCTAAGTAGTAATACTCTCAAGTTCTAATAAATTGATCCACACTTTAGCTTTGTTTTTTAGACAAAAAATGAAGAGGTGTAGTCTTAGCACATCTACAAACATTTTATTTTGTTGAAAAGTGCCACATATTTCCAAAAAATTAGTTATGCATGCATTTGGATCTTCATTGGAGAGGCCATGGAATTGGAGTGTATTACTAAGCATTTCAATGGATGACAACTTAATATCAAACATAGTAGCATTAACGGTTAGTCGAGTGATAGTCAGCTGCAATCCTTCAAAAGGTAGTGTGGCAAAGTCTTTCAAAGGTCAACCTCCTTAGTTTGCCATCTCTTTAACTTGTTATTGTTCTCATCATTTTTGGTTTAGGTTGCACTCGATTTATGGATCAATAGGAAGCAAATCTTATTCATTTTCTTGATTCTGAGTTCTAGCCATGCACATAAAATAAAGGGTTTAGAAATATGGTTAAAATAAGAAAATAAAATTCTATAGCAATAGAAAAATAATAACTTATTATTAATGCCCTTTATCCCTAGAAATGACACCAAAAACATGATGATGAATGCGTGTTATATAAAAAAATTCCTAAGTTGCAAGTGTACAGGTCGGAAGTAATAAAGTGTACTTTGCAAGTATGGATATCATTCCCATGAGGATTGAGTTTAGGTACTAAGTATCTTGTATCTTATATCGTCTAGAGAATCAATAATAAATGATAGATTAATTGAAAATAAATCAAATTAAAATACTAATAAAGGTGAGCAGTAATAAATGAATAAGTATAGCTGGAGATTCAACTTTACTTGATAACTTTATATGGGTCCCTTAGCTTCAACTTAGCTTGATAACTTTTTATGGTCTTTTAATCTTTATGTAATTGGTTTATGCAATAAGTACTACAGTCAAGTCACTAATGAGGTCAATTAATTCCTCTCAAGTAGAAATTGACATACAAAAACATGTTAATTAAAGGCTCCTCAATTAAAAGGCCAAACATCACGCAATTGCCTTTTAAATCAATCATCTAGAGATAACAATGATTTGTTAAGGTTTCTTAACTCAATAACAAAGTAAGGACATTTTTGAAAGCCACATTTCATGAAAAGCACCTCTTAATTGTTTATTCACAAAACTAAGATAATCAATGGTTAATTGATCAAACAATAAATACTCAACAATTGTTAGTACAATCAATGCAAAAAAAACCGAAAGAATGTAGACTAAAAAACCCAACAAAAGTCATACAACATTCATTTACAACCCTAGCATATGGAAATTTAGTTCATAGTGAAATCAAGGGAACAAAAGAAAATAAGTAATCTAGTTCTAATAATAGCCATGAACTTCTTCTTGATTGCTTAGTTCCTTGCCCATTCTCTCTCTATAAATTTCACCTTCTCTCTTTATAAGTTTAATGTATATTTTTTTCAATGATTAAACTCCTCCTTTAGTTATCCCTTAATTCTAGCTACTTTTCTCTTTAAATAGTGTCTTAACCATCCCATCCAAGAAAGGAAATATCCCCCCTTCAAAAGGAAAAAGAAACCCCTATAAAGAAATTAAATTTTTTTTTAAAGGGGCATAGGATCATGCATTCTAATGATGGCACCTCAGTCTCTTGGTCCTACCAAGGCACATGGCCATGTGATATGGTCATACATTTGATGTGAACGAGCCTAATAGGCCCATTGGATTCATGGATGGCACGTGGTCAAAGCCAACGTCAAAATTGAAGATTGGACTTTACAATTGATGGATTTAGTGGATCATTATCAAGCTCAAAACAAAGCCTATTTGGATGTAATTTTAGTTTTAGATACTTTCTATGTGTCCTTGCTGACAAGCCTAACAAATAGGTAAAAAGTTCAAATTTTCATGTTAGAACGATATATGAGACAAAACATATTGGATAAGGTTGTCTTTCCTTAACTAAAACAAGTTCCAACAACATGGGAACTTATGTCCTAAGACAAATCAAGATCAAAATGTGCACCAATCAAGATCTGACATTTGGCTTCCAAGATTTTCAATATTCTTCATGGTTTTCAAGATTTGCAAGAACTCTTTAAGATTGCTTCCTATTAGCTGAATATGAAGTCTTTGTCATCTTAGGATTATCTTTATTAGTCTTTCATTTTTTTATGTAAGTTTAGAAGATTTTCTTTAGATATTTCCTTATAAAGCCAGAATACCTCTTTAGCCAATCACAAGGCATTATTTCCTTCCTTATTTCATTAAGAAACCTTTGTTTAGCATGTTTTTAGATGGCCAAACTCTTTATGGCCGAATTTACACTTAGATTTTAGGGTTTTTTTTATGGTATTAACTAGGTTATTTTGTAAGGCTATATATAGCCCTTCATTCAGCCATGATTAAAAAATGTTAATGAATTATTCTTTTGGCTATAAGATTTTGTGAAAGAGATTTCTCTTCTTAAGTTCTTGAAAGGACTTGGTGAGATTGTGGAGTGAGCTTAATAATTTCACAAACTAGTTTTATCTAGGTCATAAATTACTTAGTTAATTTAGGATTGGGATTAATAAAACTTTGAATCTTTATAATTTAGGTTACTAGAAACAAGTACTCAAGGGGTTTAGTTGGGATTTGAAGATCGAATCTTATTGCTTGATTATTAAATTGATTTGTGACTGTGCTAACCATATGGATAAGGAATCTAGTCCAACCTTGTTTGTATCATTTAGTATCAAAGCAACAAAATTTGATCTTTAAATCCTAACTAGACCCCCTAAAAAACTTGTTTCTAATAGCCTAAATTATAAAGATCTAAAGTTTTGTTAATCTCAATCCTAAATTGACCAAGTATTTTAAGATATAGATTAAACTAGTTCGTGAAATTATTAAGCTCATTCAACAATCTCAACAAGTCTTTTCAATAACTCAAGAAGAGAAATCTCTCTCATAAAAGCTTATAGCTAAAAGAATAATTCTTTAACTTTTTTTAAGCATGGTTGAATGAAGGGCTATATATAGCCTTACAAAATAACATAGCTAATATTATCAAAAAAAAAAAACCTAAACTTTAAGTGTAAATTCAGTCATAAAGAATTTGGCCACCTAAAAACATGCCAAACAAAGGTTTCCTGATGAAATAAGGAAGAAAAGAATGCCTTTTCATTGGCTAAAGTGGTATTCTACCTTTATAAGGTAATATCTAAAGAAAATCTTTTAAAGTTACATAAAATAATAAAAGATTAATAAAGATAATCCTAAGAAGACAAAGATTTCATATTCAACCAATAGGAAACAATCTTAAAGAGTTCTTGTAAATCATGAAAAATTTGAAGAATCTTGAAAATCTTGGAAATCAAGGATGCCAAATGTCAAACTTGATTGGTGTACATTTTGATCTTGATTTGTCATAGGACATAAGTTCCCATGTTGTTACAACGTGTTTATTGTTAAGACAATACAACCTTATCCAACATGTTTTATTTCATATCTTGTCATAACATGAAAATTTGAACTTTTTGCCAATTTGTTGGGCTTGTTAGCCGAGGCCTATAGAAAGTATCCAAAACCAAAATTACATCCAAATGAGCTTTGTTTTGGGTTTGACAATGATCCAATAAATCCATCATGTTCTATTTTGACTTTGGCTTTGACCATATGCCATCCATGAATCTAATGGGCCTACTGGACTCATTCACATCAGCTTCTCCTTCAGCTACTGCCTCATTGATCTTCTTAAGGAACACGACTAAATGCCTAGACTAGATAATCATGCGTTTCAGCTTTTCCTCCCTTTTATTGCTCTTCTTCATTTTTCACCTATAAAACATCCATTCTTAGGCATTAGGTCTATTTTTATGTCAAATTTAATGGAAATACATAGGTCTGAAAATGAAAAAACTATAAAAATAAGAGTTATTCCACTAAACACTTTCCACATATTTTTGTTATCACTACTCACAAAATTCATCTTTCGCAGTCGCGACCTTAGATTAGATATCAATATTTAACTGTAATTGTTAGGTAATAACTCTTCATCTTTCAAATGATGCAACAATGCATTTCTAACCATTTTTTCACACTTTTTTTTTACCTATTTAAACCTTCGTAACACCCTCCCACTTACTCTTTATATTCACTCTTTTATAATTTCCTTTCCTTATTAAATTTCTATCATCCTTAGTCTTTCTCTACTCCTCTCTTGATCTTTCAACCATAAGTTTAAGAAAATCAACTAGAAGCAATAAGGGAAAGGCCATTATCTAAACCTTTTCACCCTTATAATGGGAAACCCCTCTTTTTCATCTTATGAAAGGGATTACCAAAGAAGAAAAAGAGATGTATAAGGCAAATAAGAAGAAAATCACACAAGTAAAAAAGATACCTTTCACTTTTCTTCTTTCAACTCTTAAATTAGAAGTATAAATTAAAGTTTTCCAATCTAACCTTAGAAGGAATGACTTCAATTTTCAGGATGAACCTAGTTTTGAGGAGATTGTATGAAAGTTTATATGCATGGTGCAATTGAGTAAAGACTATAAAATTCTTGCAAGTATGTATGAGTTGCTCTTTCATTGCTTTGGCAAACCTTTTTACATTATCTATGAGCAAATTTGAACACATTTTCATTTCTATGATAAAGACTCCATTCCCTTTAACCTCATCTCTTCTGTTGACCTAGACCATTCTAAATTTTGTAAAATCATTTACATGGAAACTAGACATGATCTAAAAAAATCTCTTACTAAAAACATTAGGTCTCTTCACATATGGCTTCTGCATATATTGTTACTTTTTCATTAATGTAGGGGTTGATGGAAATGATAAGGTCTCCTTAAAGGACCTTACATTTCTTCACTGCCATTTTGTAAACAAACCTATTCAAATCAGTCGCTATTGACATGTGTATCACCAAAAGAAGCCAATTTCTTCTCCCCTCTCATGTCAAAACCATCTATAAGATGGTTGGAGTATTATCACTCGAAATTGAGTCCGTTTTAACCCTAGCTTACTTTCTAAGCTCTAATTTCTTTGATCTAAATTACCTTATAATCACCAAAGCAATTAAAGCAAACACATATGAGAATTTGCTTAGAGAAAAAGCGATCGAGCTTCAACAAGCCTCCCAAGCACAAAAATGGAAGAGACTTGCCATAGAAGGAGATTAAGTTAAAGGAAAGCCACCTATGGCACTTAAGGTACAAACCAAGGCTCCTCCTTCATCTACTTCTTCCAAACCTTCTTCCATGGCCAAAGTCTCTAAACTTTTTAATAAAGTTCTTAAGGGACTCAACTTTCTTCACCACCTTCATGGTGATATTATTAAGATTTAAGAGAAACTATGTCTCCCTGATCATTGCCATATTGAAGATTATACTTTTTCAGAGGATGAGGAAGAGGAGGTATAAGAAGAAGAATATAAGGGGCACCAACTCAATCTACTCCTCCAGAAATTGAAGAAGTGGTTAGTGACAGTTAAGAAGGGGAAGATGAAGAAGACGATGAAGATGAATGAGATGATGATATTTCTCCTACTTTATAATCATTTTCTATATTTTCTATACATATATGTGTTATTTGTGCTTTCTTTTATGTTTTCTTATTTAATATTTTAGGCCCTTAAGATGTAATCATAAATTCCTCCTTCAATGTAATGTTTAATTTTCAATTAATGAAATGATTGTTTTTATGTTTCATTATGTTTCTTTTATACATCTCTTACATATGATGCTTATTCCATCTCTCTTATTCCTTCTTACTTTACTTCTCTCTCTTTTTTATCATAATAAAAGGGGATAAATATGAGATATATAAGTGTATGAATATGGCACATGCATAGATGTAATATACTGATAAATAAGATAACTATTTAATTGAATATATTATCATTCTAAGGGGGAGTATAATTGAAGGGGAGTAGTTATGCACTTGCTCTTAAAATTTTGTTTTTAATGTTATATATATACTTATTGATTCATGTATAACAACTTCATCCACTAACTTTCAAACACTTAAAATTTCAAGGATATACAACTTAATATGTATATACTTTGCACATTTAATCTGAAATATCAAAATAAAAAAATGGGAGATTGTTAAACTTCATTGGTCAAACCTAGGTTAAAACTATATTTTTATCTTAACAGTATAGATTCAAAGGTTCTAACATCATTTCTAAGTGTTATTTATACAGATTCTAAGTTATGAACTCATTGAAAGTTGAATGGAGTTGATTTTAAGCAAAATACTCCAAATATAAAAAATTGTCCTATATGTCACGATTAAGACTTGTGAGTCATTACCACTACTCAAAATAAGTTTTTAATCAAATTGGGTAGTGGAGATCATGGTGTTAGCCATGATACAAGTCATGATAACTACCTTTAAACAACTTGAAGGGACTCTAATGGCAAATTAAGAGACCAATTAGGTCAAGCCATGCGTTAAAGAGTTGTTTAAGATTTTGAAAATCACAAGGGCGACCATATTGTAGCGACCACAACTAAGTTGAAGTTGATACCTAAAATCTCCAATAGGGATCACGGTGAATCTATAGTGTCCATTATCCCAGTGCTACTTAAAGTAGCAACCACAATATAATCATCTCGACTGCAATATATAAAACCTATTATAGCATAGCAATGGCTAGTTTTTAAACTAACCAATGGTGGACTGCCACATGTAACTAGTTGTTAGACATATTTAAAGATCACAACCAAGAAAGGGCCAAATCTAGCCATTTGCAACCCTGACAAAGACATCTCAATTGTGACTTACCTTTTAAAAGCACTAAATATAAGTCCTTGCTAACCAACTTTAGAGATTTTGATATAATTTCATTTATAATGGCTCTTTAGTGGTAGAAACCTATAGAACCTCCACCAATTGGTCTTAAATGTAAGAGAATAGTAATTTAGTATGGCTAAAGTCTTGAAAATTTATTTCTCAACTCTCTCTCTTATTAATTATTTGTAAGTAAACTATAACATCCTCAACCCAAATCATATGCATTTTAATTACGTTATATTTGAATATATGCATTGGATAAATAATTGTTAAGACATGTGAATTGGAGAAGCACGACGATGACACTTGCACCATTACATTTGGGACACTTGAACATATATGTAACGTTTATATGGTTGCATGGCAAATTATCTTATGTTGTGTACATGTTATAGTATCATAAATAATGGTATTTTAGAGCTTATTTAAAAGTATAAGGAGCATCTAGGGATTAGAAGATGGATGAAGGTGCTTAAGGAGTGAAGAAAAGGGATTAAAAGAGGAAAAGTGAACTTTCAACCAATAAAAATGAAACACCATGATTTTGTCTTATTGTAATAAGCTTACACGTGTAATTTTTAACCCTTTAGGATCAGAATTGAGGGGTTAGATGTGAGGTATATTAGAAGAAAAAGAGAGTTAAGGAAGAAGAAAGAAGAAGAAGAAGAAGAAGAAGAAAGAGAGGAAGAAGAGTGAGCTGCCTAAGAAAGAATCCTAAGGTTTTATAATTCTGGAAAATTAGGTAAGTTAATTTATCTTCTTTTAACATGAAAGTAACCACTCATGACATGTTAATCATGCATGGTTAGTGAGAATTATGGAGTATTTGAGATAAAACTCTTGGATGGAAGTTGTAATTCAAGAGAACAAGAGCAGATTGTGTTGATTTTACTATTAGAGAAGAATTTTGTACCCACGATTTCATAATCCTAGAAGAGGAACTATGGAAAGTACAAAATATGATAGTTATAGCTTGATGTCTCATATAAATGCATATGAAACAGTTTTGCTTGATTTTGTTTGAGTGAGGACATATGGTTACTTCATTAGGGCTGGGTCATAACCAACCGAAATTACCTCAGTCTTTCTGTTTTCTTATATTTTGATGGCCTTATGTTCTGATTTTGATGTGAAGATTTCTCCAAAGTAATGAAAAGTGAATTTGAGATGAGTATGATGGGAGAACTTATGTTCTTTCTTATATTGCAAATTAGACAAAAAAAAAAAAAAAAAGGAGGAAATCTTCATCAACCAAGTCAAATACATAAGAGAACTAATCAAAAAATTTGGTATGAAGACTAATAAATCTTATAAAACTCCAATGAGCACCAACATCAAACTAAGCACAAATGAACATGGTAAGGTTGTGGATCAAAAGTTGTCTGGAGATATGATTAGTAATCTTCTCTATCTAACTGCATCTAGGCCTGATATCATGTTTAGTGTATACTTATGTGCAAGATATCAATCTAATCCAAGGAGTCGCACTTGTATGCTATAAAATACATACTCAAATACCTTAATGTTACTCCCAACTTAGGACTTTGGTATCCTAAGAGTTCTTTATTTGAGTTAAATGCATTTTTAGATGCTAATTTTGTTGAGTGTACCTTTGATAAAAAGCACTTTAGTCACATGTTAATTAATAGGTCAATGTTTAGTGTCTTGGAGTAGCAAAAAGCAAAATTCAGCTGCTTTGTCTATAGCTAAAGCTGAGTATATGGAAGCAGGTCTTTGTTGTGCTCAAATCTTATGGATGAAGCAACAACTTCTTGACCATAAGGTTATTATAAATCAAGTAGCCATAAAATGTGATAACACTAGGGCCATCAAGTTATCTTGGAATCCCATTTAGCATTATAGGAGTATGCATATAGATATATGACATCACTTTATAAGGGATCATGCTAATAATGGTGATATTGTGTTAGAATCTATTGATACTAACCATCAATTGGCAAATATTTTTACACAACTTCTTTGTGATGAAAAGATCTAATTCATCAAAAGAGAACTTGGAATGATTGATGAAGGTACATTGAGTTAACATCAATAAGTTCTTCTCTTTCACCCTTGTAAATTCACACATAATCTTTGTTGATTGATTGTTAAAGCATTACATGAATTGATTTCAATTAAAGTTTTTATATTTTATAAGCTAAAGATTTTGATTGCATTTTGTCTTGATCAAATGTACCTTTATTAATTGAATTCATAATTATATCATTAAGTTTGATTAATAATTTACATCAACTTAGTTTTGAAAATGTTTACTCATTTCAAAAATATGCTCTGAACTTTTTTTTGCCTTGGAAAACATGGCCAATAGCGATTATGAATCTTCGACCATTGTGTTGTTCATAATTTGCAATCTATGTTTCTATATACCCCTACGATCAATGTAGATTTCCAATGACCATTGTTCTTCACCTAATGGCGTTACTAATAATAATAATCTTTGATCGAAGAATGCATGTTTGATCTAGCTAATGGTTATGTCCAATAGTCATTGTTTCATTGGCAACAGCCATTGAACACTCCTAATGGTCATATTTTTTAAAGAAATAAAGAGCTCTTCAAACTCCTATATATACCACAAAAACCCTAAGTTATTTTACTTTAGCTTTCTTTGTGCTTTTAATTTTTCTCTCTCTATAATTCTTAGCTTTTAACGGCATCTAAAAGTGAAATAACCAAAAGATGCAAGCAACCTGCCAGGAAAAACCCATAACCCTTCTACTTAAGTTCAAAAATTGAAAAAAATCTAGCCTCGATGATTGCTCAATAAAAGAAAAGGTCTAATGAACCTTCATTTGCTTTTCAATCCTCAAAGAAGGCCAAGGTAGTTCCAGAATCAAAGGGAAGGAAAAAGAGTCAAAAAAAAAAAAAGTAACTTCCACTTATTGTCTATAAATTTCGTATTAAGATAGATAAGGAAAAAGAATTAGCCCTTAAACTTCTCAAGAGACATCTAAGGGGTGGAAAATTCTTTGAATGGATAGATATTCAAAAGGTATGTTTTGGCAAAGTAAGTAGACGAGCTAATGACAGGGATAAGGTGGGAAATCTTCTGTCACATTAAAGAGCTCTCCTATTTGGAGCTGACATTAAGTTCCTGACTATCTAAAGGCTTTAAGAGGAGACTATCATGCATCCATAAAAGAGGGAACCATAAACTTCAGATTCTTTAGAAAGAAATATACTCTAAGACCAAGTGAGTTGGCTAAATGTTTTGATGCTTCTACTACTGGAATAACAGAGCATCCCCCACTTTCAAAGTAGATGTGAACCAATTCTAGAATCCATTATAGATGAGAAAAACAACACCAACAGTAATAATAGCAAGGCATCGAAGATTAAAAGCTAAGCCTTGAGGATCGCACATTGGTTTATAACTTGAAACATCAATGGTAGAGCCCAATCATACGGCAATTGCAACATCACATAAATCTGTTATATTTAGTGCATGAAGAACAAGCTAAGGATAAACACTCCATTGTTCTTGATTTAAAGAATGAACAGTCAAGTGGACAATGCAAATGAGTTTGTGATAAGGCATTACATCACTTGAATTACACTTAAAAGATTCATTAGTCGAATTGTCTAAGTCAATTAGCTAGGTATTGTCTCTCCTTTCACCTTTAAGGAATACCTTTTCATCCACTAAGGTGGTAACCCGACATTCTATAAGGTCAAAGGTGACTTTATTAACTTTGTCACATAATTGACTTATGCTCAATAAATTATATTTCAATCCTTCAACTAAAAAAACATCATCAATAAGAAAGCAACCTTTCTTTCCAATAATTTCATTGCCAATTACCTTACCCTTGGCATTGTTTCCAATTGTGACATTGCCATCATCTTTCTCTTTAATGGCTATGAATAACTTCTTATTTTCATCATATGCTTTGAGCACCCACTATCCACATGCCAATCATTATCTTCTTTGGTGGTTTTTAAACATTCATATAATACAAAAATAATTTACCTTTGTTTAGGTATCCAAGTATACTTGAGTCTTTGGGGTTAGGCTTAGAAGGGTCCTCTACTTTGATGTGTGCCTTCCAAATGTAGCAAAAGACATTAATATGTTCATACTTGATACAATAATGGCATTAGAGTTTAAACTTATAAATATTTCCCCTATGCATAATTTTAGTATGAGTAAAAGGCCTTTTCATATTTTGGTTATGAGAGTGCATGAAAGTGCACGAGTGATAAGGAGTAGCAGAAAAGTTCTTATGTATGTGCCTTTGAACATGTCTTTTGGTATATATATGTATATGATTTGCTCTTTAAGACTTAGCTCTTGAGCCTTTGGGAGCCTTTCTTTTGCCCTTAAGTATAGGTGATTAAGTGCTAAGAGCACTTTTCTTCCCAACAATCTCAATACTGAAAGTTTGAGCTGTAGATGCTCTAATGAATGTAGGAGGAGAAGATGTAGATGAGGAAGATCTATTAAAGCTTAAACCATGTCTCACTAAGGGTGGTCTTTGAGATATAATGAGAGTATCCAAAGCTTATTTCCCTTTGTGAAATCTTGAGATGAAATTCCTAAGCTCAATAATATTAACTTTAAAAGTATCATTTTCTTTTCTAAAGAATCAATAAAGGAGGAAGATTTAGAAAGATTTTCTAAGGATTTTTTGAGTTCTTCATTAAAAGTCCTCAAGTCACTTATAAGATCATTTAAGTTTTGAAATTCATTCTTAAGTTGTAAATATTTTGTCTTATGAGTTTTCATTTGAGATTTGTATTTATCACATTTCAAGGTTAAAGCTTCAAGAAGCTCATCATCCACATCATCTAAGTTCTCATAATCATGATAAGAATGTGAAGAAGTACTTACCTCATTAGAGGAGTCTTCTTGAGCCATAAAGCCAAAGTTAGTAACTTTTTCATCTTCCTCTTCCCCACTTGAGCTATCATCTTATGTAGCCTTGAAGCTCTTCTTCTTCTCCTTGTCCCAGTTTTTCTTTTTTTTTTTTTTTTTTGAGCTTGAGATTTTTGGATTTGATGTGACCTTGTTTGCCACATTCATAACAAGTCACTTTATTATTCTTGTCTTTGAAATTGGCATATGCTCTTTTAAAGTTCCACCTATCTTTCATTCTTTTTATAAGCTCATTGGTCCTCCTTGAGAGCATGGCTAGCTCATCTTCCTCCTTCTCACTCTCTTTACAATCACTAGAGGCAACTTTAATCTCTTTATCTTTGTTTGAGGATTTAAGAGAAAGAGTCTTCTTTTCTACTTTTTCATTTTTGTCTCCTTACCCTCTCATTTTGTTCATCTCCTCATCCTTCTTCAAGGCCAACTCATGTGCAAGTAGCTTCCTAATAAGGACATTCATTTGCACCTTTGCAATATGAATTGGATTCTTATATGCTATAACTATAGCACCAAATTTCTCAAGAGTAAGAAATTTGAAAATTTTATTATTTACATCATAGTTGGTGATAATTCTTCCAAACTTCTTTATCTTTGTGACAATAAAGAGGAGTCTATTTGTCAAATCGGCGATGCTTTCATTTTTGTTCATCATGAAGAGTTCCCACTCCATTACATACATTTCTAATCTACTTAATTTCACAAGTGTAGTGCCTTCGTAATAGTTCTCTAATATCTTCCATATCCTATGGGCGATTAGGCAATGTTACACTCTACCAATCTCCTTTATGGATAAAAAGCTAAGAAGAAAGGTCATTACCCTCTTGTTCTTTCCATTTGATTTTCTTTATGCTTCTACCTATTCTTCCCTAGGAATTAGTTTTTCACTACCATTTAATACTTTGGTTGGAGACTTTCATTCCTTTACTACAATGTCCCATAAATCCTCCACATCACTATCCAAATATATCTCCATTCTATACTTCTAATGAGTATAGTCAATTCCATCAAAGAAAGGCTTAAGGTAAATGTGGATTCATTCTTACGCCATGATCTTTTCTCACTCAATTAAGGTTTTGTTTGAGACTAAACTCTAATACCACTTGTTGGCCCTTATGCAACAAAAAGAGGGGGTTGAATTGGTGGAAAATTTTGAATTTTAAAGGGGAAGGTTTACTAATCAAGAAATAGAAGAAGTAAAAGAAGAATAGAACACACTAAGTTTAATATGAACAAGGTTGGATTGATCCTTACTTGTATGCTAAATAATAATTGCTCAAAATCTATCAAATCAAGTATTGGAGTTTTAATCTTCAAATCCAAACTAGACCTCTAAAAAATTTGTTTATGGCAACCTAAGTTATAAATATTCAAAGTTGTGTTAACTCAAACCCTAAATCAACCAAGCCAATTTAAGATCATAATTAACAAGTTTGTGAAATTATTAAGCCTTTACTTAACAATCTCACAAAGTCCACTTAAGAACTCAAGAAGAGAATTTAACCTCATAAGCAAAATTACTAAAAGAAATAATATTAATTGAATTAATGCCATTTTGGCTGAATATGAAAGGATATTTATAGTCTTACAATGCTTAATCCAAAACCTATTAGGAATTAGTTTACATTCCCTAAAAGAATTCGATATTTGCTATTGTAATAAGGAAAAGACAATCCTAAGGAAAAGACAATCCTAAACTAAGTAAGAAAATGAAAGGAACATTATAATTGGTCAATAAGATTAGACCAATATACTTTCCTAACTAAAGAAGAACTAATCTTAAATAGAACAGGAAGAGAATTCAGCCTATTGAGGAAATCCTAATAGCATTAAGAAATATTGCCAACTAAAGATATCTTGTAAGAATCTTTAACTTTAGGCCTTATTTCCATGCTTACACAACTTAGGCCTCTTGTTACACACCTTGGGTTTCTTTTTACATGACTTGGCAGAATTAGATTAAGCTTTGGTGCTCTCCAAAAGTTAGGCTCTAGAGTTTAAGCTCTCGTCATCTTTAATTAGGCTTCATACATCATTTTCTCTTCTTAGGTTAATCCAAGTGTAACTCTTTGTTACATGAATGCTCTAATTGTCTCCTTAAATTTCTTTGACCTTCCCCTGTGATTGGTCCTTGAAGTTGAAGTGGATGTTTTGCTAACTTATCTTGGCTATTTGCATCCTTTCTTCCTCAAGAGGATTCATCCTCAAATCTAGACCTATAAGAAAGCAAAAACAAAATATAAGAATTAACAAAAAGAATCCTTGTTAAACTTACCATATAAATTTTAAGTCTTTCCACTCGAATTGAATGCAACACGCATGAAATCACCTACAATAGGATTAGTATACGTAAAATCTAACAAAAATCTAACAAAAGAGTTTGAATCAAAATCAAACATCTAAAGAAACCCTAGTACACATTTTCCATCTAGTACGGAGAAATAACAAATCATTAATTTTATTTAAAATGAAAACACTAAAAGATCTAGGTTTATCAAAATAAGATTTAGAAATCAAATAAGAACATGAAACATAAGAATTTTTGAAATCAAAAGAAAACTTTTTTCCTAACCAACACCTAAAATAGAAAGAAGAATAAAACAATGGTTTACAAATATTCAAATAAGAAGAAAAACATTTAGAAAGATAGAATTTTGAAAAAAATAAGAACTACAGTCTTTCAAAAATAACGCACTTCTAAAATGAAAAAAAAAACTTGTAAAAACAAGAATTACATAAAGTTAAACTCCTAGAATTAAAAGATGATAAACTAAAATAGAATTTAAAAAGAAACAAATGTTTAAAATGAAAAGAGTTCTTTGAAACACAAAAATATGAAGAAAAATGTTTATCACTAAAAGAAATAATTAAAAATGTTAAAACATGAATAAGAAGAACTATCACATTAAAAACAAGAAGAAAAACATGAAAAACAACTTGAAGGAGAAGAACAAATACTAAGAGAATAAGAAAAATGTTTAAAATTAAAAAAATCATTTAAAACACAAAAGGAAGTATTTAAAAAAGATAAAAAATTAAAAACGCAAAAATAATACTTAACATAAAAAGAACTACACTTAGAACACATAAAACAAGCACAAACATCTAAACAAAAATTAGAAATCTCTTTTTTACGCAATTTGTAACCTCACTCATCATTATAGTATCATTATCAATATTAAGAGTTAAGTTGGCTTCTTTGCTAGGCTCTTCCATTAAAAACTATTATTCTAAGTTGGCTTCTTTGCTAGGCTCTTCCATTGAAAACTATTATTCATAACCTTGTAAAAGAGACATAAAAATATTGTACAAAGGATTGTAAAGTTTGTTAGTTGCATAATATATCCCTTTGAACAAAAACATAGTTGTGGTCTTTGAAGAATAGTTCTTATCACTCTCTTTTAACATTAGGGTTTTCTTTTGCACACCTTTTCCTTTTTCTTACACCTCTCTTTGTTTATAAGCATCCCCTCTTTGCTCTCATTTTTCCACTCTAATCTCATCCCCCTTTTTGGTTTTCTCACTACTCTCCTTTTTTTGCATTACTTTTTCTTTTTCTTTTTCTTTTTCTCGATTGAATGTGCTTTCTCTCTCTCATTACTTTTTGGTCTTTAAAAATTTATTGAGGTGTTAAAGAATACAAAACAATATGCTTGCCCCTAAAATCAAACTCATAAGTATTAGAGAATCTATCATGTTTGGCTTGCCTATCAAATTGCCACAATCAACCCAAAAGTATATGGCTAGCTTATATAGAATTAACATCACAAAACACCTCATCCTTATATCTACCATTAGAAAATGATATCAAAACTTGCTTAGCGACTTTTACTGCCCCACTATCATATAGTCATTGTAAGTTATAAGGTTTAAGATGTTTCATTACTAGTAAATTAAGCCTTTCAATAACATATGTACTTACCACATTAGTGCAACTACCACCATTAATAATAGTAAGACATAAATTATGATTTATCCTGCACCTAGAATGAAAAATATTTTCCCTTTGAATTTGATCATCCTTAACTTGAACACTTAAAGAATGCCAACCTACAATAATACTCTTACTAGTTACCTCATTGGGATCCTCAAAATCATTATCACTACCATCTTCCAACGGTGGGATCTCGGGGTCAGTTGCATAGCCATCATCACTTTTTATCTTTCAATCATGCAAAACCATAGTCCTTTTGTTGGGGTAATCATGTGCCATGTGTCCTCTCCCTTAGCACTTAAAGTAAACAATTGAACTTGGCCTTTTAGTAGCCTTAGCATTAGAGTTGGGCTTGCTCCCTCCTTCCTTTTTCCTGGTAGTTTGGTCTTAGGTCTATGGTTGGGCTTGCCACTACTTTTAAACTTATTAGTCTAAGAAACTGAATTGAAATTAGGCTTAGAATGCTTACTTTTATGTTGTCTTTCCACCATAATTACAACGTGATATAACTCCTCTAAAATGTAATATTGCTTTAGTTCAACTTCATTGGCAATTTCTCTGTTGAGACTAGCAAGAAAATGTGCCAAAGTTTGCTTCATAGGCTTTTCAAGTTATGCCCTCATCAAAGTGATTTCAAGATCCTGATAATACTTTTCCACGCTCCTATTAAATTGTATAAGTCTTCACAACTTTTTATGTACATCTCTAAGATAATAACTAGAAACAAATCTATTTCTTATGGCCCTCTTCATATCTACCAAAGTACAAATTGGTGGACCACCACATCTTTTTTGAAAACTCCTAATTTGATCCCACCATATAAGAGAATACCCCATAAATTCAACAACAGCTAATTTAACCTTTTTATCCTCATTATAGTTATGGCAATAAAAAATAAAATCTACCTTCTTTTCCCAAAATAGATAGGCTTAGGGATTATTAGAACCATTAAAGGTAGGAATCTTTATTTTGATACTATTGAGATTGTCAACTTCCTTATTAGATCTTTATGAACAGCCATGGAATGACCCTCCCCATTATCTTGAACAATCCTCCCACACCTCGGTTGCTTATAATTGGTATGGGTGGTGTTGGAATTTGAGGTGATATGCAAGCTTTTAATCTTCTCCTGCATTACTTAGAATTGCTTTTTAATTTGAGCCATATGAGCTTGTAAACCTTTCATGAACAACTTCCAATCTGGTTTTTGTTTAGGATCTGCCATGGTTAGTAAATAATAAAAGAAAACCTCACCAAACATTCCCTCACATGTTTACACTTAAAAGATAGCACTCACACTCATTTTTAACTTTAAATAGGCTCTTACCCTCTTTTAAGCTCACCATTGTTGCCTTTTACCTCTCTTGGATTCTATTCTTTAAGTTCTTTAAGGACACAATTTACCTCATGTTGAATTCAAGCTTAAACTGAGCAAAAACAAGCAAACTAATCTAGAAAGACTTAGCAAATAAAGCATTTAAAATCAACACAATTGATGCAAGAAACAAATCTTTAAAGGCCTAATTGAAATTTTAAGATCAAAAAGGAATTTTAAAGTGTCAAGACTGAAATTGAACTTAAAATTAATTGGATTTTATAGCCTAGATAGAATACCAATGAGAACTTTAAAATTGACTACTTCGTTTGCAAACAAGTTTGATGTGATCTTTAGCTTCCTTTCTTTCTTTCTTTTTCTCTTTTGTTTTTTTTTCTTTTTTTTTTTTTGAAGCTAGCATAGAATTAGAATCAAAAGAAACCCAAAGCATAACTTAACAATGCAAAGAAACTAATGAAAGCCGAATTGGAGGAATAGAGTGCTAATCATAATTTTCACTTTTCTATCAATTTGGATGACTTTGGTCAGCCCTAGACAAATGAATAAACACAAAGAATGCTTAAGGACATAAAGAAAAACTAATTGGGATGCAAGAAACACAAGAAAATAGAATGGAGATAGGAAACTTGTTATTTGTGCAATATGCAGCCTTTTTATGATTTTCCTAATGCTAATGGTCCATAACTGGAATTAAACATAAAAGAGTGATTAAATATGATAAAACAAACTAATTTTATGGAAAAAAAAGTAAAGAAAATAGAAATAAATATGATAGAATAAAAGTAAATAGAATTAGAGTCTTATGAAGGAGATAAAACCAAAATTGTTGCAAAAATAATAACACAAAGAACAATAAATTTTAGAGATAACTTACTTGATTTGACGCCTTAGCTTTGATACCAAATGATATAAACAAAGTTGGATTGATCCTTACCTGTATGCTACAAAATAATTACCCAAAGTTTATCGAATCAAGTATTGGAGTTTTGATCTTCAAATCCAAACTAGACCTTTAGAAAACTTGTTTCTAGTAACCTAAGTTATAAAGATTCAAAGTTGTGTTAAACCCTAAATCAACCAAGCCAATTTAAGATCAAAATTACTAAGTTTGTGAAATTATTAAACCTTCATTTAACAATCTCACCAAGTCCAATTAAGAACTGATAATTTAATCTCACAAGCAAAATTGCTAAAAGAATTAATATTTATTGGATAATGACCTCTTAGCTGAATATGAAAGGCTATTTATAGCCTTACAATGTTTAATCTAAAACCTATTAGGATTTAGTTTTCATCCCGTAACAGAATTCAATATGTCCTAATGTAATAAGGAAAAGACAATCCTAAACTTAATAGAAAAACTAAAGAAATATTATGATTGGTTAATAAGATTAGACCAAGATACTTTCCTAACAAAAGATCAACTAATCCTAAATAGAAAAGGAAAAAGAATTAGCCTAATGAGGAAATCCTAATGGCATTAGGAAACATTGATAACTAAGGATATCTTGGAATAATCTTTGACTTTGGGCTTTATTTCCATGCTTATACAACTTAGGCCTCTCGTTACACACCTTAGGCTTCTTTTTACATGCCTTGGCAAAATTAGATTGAGCTTTGGTGCTCTCCAAAAGTTGGGCTCTAGAGTTTAAGCTCTCATCATCTTTTAATTAAGCTTTATGCATCCTTTGCTCTTTTTGGGCTAATCCATGTGTAATTCCTTATTGCATGAATGCATCAATTGCTTCCTTAAAATTCTTTAGCCTTCCCATTATGATTGGGCCTTCAAGTTTAAGTGGATGCATTACTAACTTGCCTTAGTTGTTTGCATCAAAGTTTTATAGTGGTTTGGGTATTAATCATCCCTACATCTACTCCCCAATTCTTCTAATTGGGTGTTACACTAATGTCCAATGGTGTTTTAAAACTCACATGCAACTTTATAACTTGTGTTTTTACAAAAGCTCAAACACAACCTCACTAGTGTTTTATAAGGCCAACACTCAACATTAACAAGAGTTTTACAATCAAAGGCTAAGTCTCAAATCCAAACTCAATGGTGTTTAATGCTCACAACAAACAACAATAACTCAAATATAAGAAATTGAATGCTTAAAGGTTGAGAAATAAATTTGTAAGAGTTTGGTTATAATGAATGTTATTCTCTTACATTCAAGTCCATTTGGCGGTGTATTTATAGGCTTCAACCACCAAAGAGATGTTATAAACAAAATTATGTCCAAATCTCCAAAGAATACTAGGCAGATCTTGCATTTAATGCTTGTCAAATGAAATTAGTGATCTTAATATTAACATAACATTGAATTTTGCTCAATCGCGGTGGAAAACCATATTTATATCTAACGGTTATTCCATATGGCACAAAACCATTAGCTCTTTAGGAAAAATAGTTATTGCATCCCTTGAGTAATAATGAAAGTCGCGGTCTCTACTTTTCCTCTTTAGATGCTACTGCAAAATTGTCTGCCCAAATGCAGGTATTGTTTCACCAAAATCACGGTCTCGACCATTATTTCACTACCATGAATTTTGTTATTCCAAATGTTTTTTGGGACACCTAGCATAATCTGGTTGATGACTTGAGCAGAAGACTTAAGCGATCACAACACTGAACGCGACATATACTGCAAAATTGTCTGCCCAAATTAATCCAACTCTCTTACAAGATAATGGTCGTGACCTTTTAATTCATGACCGTAAACTAGGATGCAAATTTTAATCTTTGAGACTAAGGCTTCCATTCAAATTTCAATGCAACCATAGCTAAATATCTGCAAGATCAATACTTGAAATGGATGCTAAGACTTATTAATTTATATTGCAAAATCAAAAGAAAGTTTTAACTTAGGTTTAACCAACCTAGTTCAACAATATGTATGTTTAGGGTTTTCTGATTGCAAGTGAGAACATTCACTTTATTTTTATCAAAAAACATTTTACATATATAAAAACCCTAATGCTAGCACACTACTCATTTTAGAGATAGCTTATTTGTATGGATACCTATAAAGGACGTTCACTTTTTAGTAGTGTCTAAATCTAACTCCAAGCTTTAGATTGGGTGTTACCAATGTAAACCCCCTCTCAAACTTCTAATAATTGCACAATCATTATTCAAATCAGCAAGTTTTAAATCCTTTTTTTGGTTTAATCAAATCACATGGATCCTTAATGAGTTTCATGTGTAGAAAATTTTTATTTTTTTGCTATGCTTGTTCAACAAAACTGGATAGCTTAAATCTTTTTAGAAAGGTTATGATAATGTTGTTAGAATATATAAAGAATGTAACTAGCTCCTTAAATATGTTAATACCACTATAAAAAATTAAAAGATAAAAAATTCTAAGCTAAAGTAGACAAAAAATGCACCTAAAATGGAAAAATCGAGCTAGAAAAGAAAGTAAATAGTTCAAAATGTAAAAAGGATAAAGCTCGAGCCCTTGCCAATAAGGAGATAGCCAATATTTGTTAGGCTTACAATGCAAAAATAATGAAGGTTATGTCATCTAAGTATCTAGAATTAGATTTCTCATTTGTTGAAGAGATTTTCCTAAGATATGATAATGCCTTACATTTAGCTTTATGTTTTGTATATTGGAAATTAATACTGAGCTACTAGTTGTAAGTACTAATTATTTATCAAAGTGATGAGCTTAGCATGTATGAATTATAGTAACACCTTCAAGTAGTATAAATATGAAAAATAATACAATTATCATATTATTATTATCCACATTAGTAAATCTTTAAAGATAGGACTTTAATATATAATTTAGATAATTTAGATTTAATGAATATTCCACTTTTGAAAGTTTTGAAATGTTTTACACATTACCATATTATATAGAGCTTATAGCCATTTTGAATGTCCAAAAGCCTAGAGAATTCTTAAACAATGTCAAGCTAAAAGACATTACATGGAAGCACATGCTATCATGCCTTAGAAATTTTGACTAGTATGATTCATCAGTTCATTGATCTATTAGCTAGTCTTTCATGCTCATTAGTCTTGTTATAAACTATCATTAGTCATAGGCTTAATAGGCCATTTACGTTATGAGTAAGCTTTTATTAGATTGATGGTTGCCTTTTTTAGAGTTTTTTAAGTCCCTCAATTAGTTTTTATTTTTTCATTATTTAATTGGTCAAAATGGGAAAAATGACTTCTCATGAAACTAAACAAAATATAATGATTAAAGGCTTAAACAAGTCATACTATTTATGGCATATAGCCTTATTATAAAAGAGTTTAAAAAAAAAAAGCCCTTAGAGTTATTTATATGAAATATATTTTAAGATTATTCATTTTATATATATAAGAAATATGCCTTCTATCTAAAGTTTCTAATTTATAATTGGGCCAACTACCTTGGCAATTTTAAATGGTCCTTCCTAATTCGCAACAAGCTTGCCAATTCTAGAATCACCATTGGTAATATTAACTCTCTTAAGGACTAAATTTTCCACTTTAAGGGATCAATGCTTGACTTATTTAATATGATATCAAGCTACCAAAAATTGATAAAAAGTTATCTTAATGGTAACTTCATCTTTTCTTTCAAAATGGAAGTTAGGTTAAAATAAAATTCAACCTTTTTCTATTCAGTGTCATAATATGGAATTCAATAGCAAGAGATTCCTATCTCAACTAGGATCAAAACTTTAGTTTCATACATTAAAGAGAAGGGTGTTTATCGAATGGCATTTTTTGAGTTATGTGAAGTGCTTATAGTATATAATTAAATAACTTAGCCTAGGAACTATACACATCCTCTAACTTGTTCTCCAGCCCTTATAAAATAATGTAGTTTCTAACCTTGATCATGCCATTTGTTTGGGGATGAGGTATAGAAGTGAACCGTAAGTTTATGGCTAAGTTTGAATAGTAAAATTTGAACTGCTCATAATCAAAATTTGTCCTATTATCAGTAATGAGGACCCTTGGAATGCCAAAGTAATACATCACAATTTTCTTAAAAAGTCAAAACTACCTTAGGCCATTTGGAGAAATGGTAAATGGCTATAATAAAAAAAAACTTTTATAAGCTAGTGGAAAAGGCCCCGAGATATTAATTATCCATTAATAGAATAGCCATACTAAACTAACAAGTTATTGATTGACTGAGGATTATTTAAGGATCATAACATGACTTTGATATGCATCATATTTTGCACAACATACCATCCTTGACCATCATGGACCAATAATACTCGAACAAAACTATTTTTCTTACTACAGTGGTTCTTCTTTCATGTCTCCTATTAAATGCCTTAACAGATTTCCCTTAATATATAATCGGTTTCCTCTGTAGAAGTACTCCTAAGTCAAGATTAGCTATATGACTTTTTGTACAAGATGCCATCCTCTTTTGAGTAATTTGCTACTTTATTAATAATGGCTCAAACCTTTTTAGCATCTATGGCTTGTTACCAATGCTTCAACTATTCGATAAATAGGGTCATATAATTATCTAAGTCAATTATAACTGTGATATGAGCTACCATAAGAATGTTAGGTTGATCTATCTTCTAAAAAAAACTCTATCAAACATGGTTATGTCAAGAGAGGTAACCAGCTTTACTAACATATCTGCATCGCCATTATCAGCTTTAAATACTTGTTTCAAACTCTAGGTACCCCCTTTCACCTTAAGGCTTTTAAGGATATGTCTAGGATGCTCCATACATGTAAGCATGGAAGGCCCTTTAAAAACATAGTTCCCTAGTACTTGGATGACCATAAGTTGTAAATCACTATTATAATGACATGTTTAGCTCAAATTTCTAGGCAAGTTCTTATCTCGTTATATTCTATAACATTGTTTGTTGCTCAAATTTTAGTATTAATGCATATTTGATGGTGATCCAATTTAGTCCTTTTATGATGATGTCAACTCCCACTCTTTTTACTCTAGATTTATGAATAATAAATAGTTCCAATTATTGTTTGGTTACGATATTAGAATGTTCTGATTCAACTACTATTAGTTTAATAATAAAATTTATTAGTATTTGAGCTTTTAATGCTCATATGTGCTCATACCTAATATCAAACTCTTAAAGGCACACTATACATTTGATTGTTTTTCTTGATGCTTTTGCTTTTTAGAATGTCTTCCTTAAAAGCTAGTTTGTTAATACTATTATGGTCTGGACTTGGAAATATTGTCTAAGCTTATTTACTAAGGAGACTATGTTATTAACCATTTATTACAACATAAGAGCTTTTAACTCAAATCCTATTAAGACTTAGCTCACATAATATATTGTTAGTTAAGTGCCATCTTCCTCCCTTTATAAACACTAAAGCAATAGTTTCCTTAGTAGCAGTAAGGTACATATAGAGCAATTTTTCATAGGTTAACCTATTAAGTAAAGGGGGTGAATTGAGAAAAGCCTTGAGCTCTTCAAAGACTTCTTGATATTCTTCTATCCAAATGAAATCCTTCAAATTTCTTAATATTTTTGAAAAAAGGCAAACAATGCCAATTTGAGTAAGAAATAAATGTTCCAAGGTAGTGATTCTCTCATTAGGCTTATGTACTTCATTAAAGATTCTTAAATGATGTCAAATATTGTTTGGTTCATAGTTGGGTTAGTTTAGTGCCATGTTAAGGGATCATAAAGCCTAAAAATTTATTAATTACTAAACGCACACTTTTTAACATTAATCTTCATCTTGTGTTAATAAAAATTAGCTAGTGATTCTTTAAGATCTGTGACATAGTCCTCAACTCATTGACTATGACAACTATATCTTCTACATAACTTTAATAGTTTTACCAAGGTGGTCCTTGAACATAAGGTTAACTAGCCACTGGTGTGTAGCTTATATATTTTTTAATCTAAAGTGCATGACTTTGGAGCAGTAAGTTCATTATTCATAATAAATATAGTTTTTCTTCCTCTAACATAAACATCCTATTTTATGGTAGCTAACTAAGGCATTAATAAAACTGTAGAGCTCATATCCTGTGGTGGAATAGCTAAGCAAATATTTGGCAAGGAAAAGTTATCTTTAGAGTAACCTTTTTAAGGTAACCTTTTTAAGATTTATAATATTAACAAATATTCTTCACTTGCCATAGGTTTCTTAATTAGCACCATATTGGCTAGGCAATCAGATATAAAAACTTCTCAATAATGCCTGTATGAAGTAGTCAACTTACCTCTTTAGTATTAGCTTTTTGTCTTTTAGGACTATGGTCTCTTCTTTTTTATTTGACAGGCTTAACATTTTTGTCAACATATAGATTATAAGTTATCAATGATCCCACTATGTCTAAAGTGGACTAGGTGAAGGTTTTGCGCTTTATTAAAAGATTAAGCAAATTTTTGATTCTATCATCTTAGTTAGATCAATCTTTATTCACTCGCTTAAGAAGGCTTTAAATCCTTTGCTAGCTCAACATTTTTAATTAGGAAGCCCTACGAGACATCTAAAGGCTCCATTATTATTTATATGGATGACTTCTTCTATTGTATTTATGTAAGCTTCTTTAGTAGCCTTCTAGCACCCCTCCTCCCCCCCCCATAACCAAAGCTATCCCTTTTTTTATTAGGACATGGTTAGTTAGCAAATGGATGTATAAGTAGGTATGTGTCACATATGATAGGTTTGTTAATAATGGTGTTATAGACAAAAGGTAGACTACCATCATTGGAACATCATTAGACTTCTTGATGATGTCAGAATCTCCTAACTATATGTTAAATTATATTACCCCAACTACACGAATTCATCTACCTTCAAAGCTAATAAAGGGCGAGGGGGGTGAAAATAGTCTTTATCTTGTTAGGATCCTACCCAAGAGCCTTATACACATTTATGGTTAGTAAATTGATCAAGTTACTATCATCCATTATAATTTTTTTAATAAGATACTTCTTCATCTAGCCTTTTGATTACTAATGTATTTACATGAGGGGCATATAGTTATCTATCATCCTTAAATAAGTAAAGCATGGGCTTAACCCTATTAGTTAAATAATTCATAAAAGATACCTCATAAAGTTGTTTTTTTACATTTAAATGAGTTATCTGCTTTAGTTATTTATCCTTTATCCTATAATACTTCAATGATGTTAACATATTCTTCAATGTTGACCTTTTTATCATAATATACATTATCATGCTAGTGTTAGAACATCCCATCATCTTTAATAGATTTTTTCATAAAGTGGTAAAGCTAGCCTTATTGAACTAACAGTTTGATTTCATTATAGAGCTCATGTTGTTCTTCAATTTCATAGCCATGATCTTGATGTAAACTATTGTGCTTATTATTTTGGTAGATGAGCTCTTTGATAAGTATGAGTATTGTATCTACTCCCTAGATCTCTTTATGTAATTAGAGGGGTGAAGTGGTGGTATGAGCTATTATAGGAACTATATCAGCTAGCACTAGAATAAGAGTAATTGTTCTTAGCTTGACCATTATCATTTCTAATGTCAGCTCAACCTTTTTTATTTCTTTGTTTGTATGGGACATAAGAGTAAGTTTTAAGGTTGTCACTCGGACAAAATGAATTTATGGCTTCCAGCTATTGATTCATAAGCATTTTTTAGGGATAAATGCTTAAAGAGTCAAATAGCCCTTTATTTTTACAGTTATGGATTATGACATCCACATCAACTTCATGTTTGAGATTGTTGATTTACATAACCATTATGTTAAACTTGGTGAGATAACCATATATAGACTCCCCTTATTTGCGAACTGCTCCATGAATATTGGATGATATTTTAACTTGAGGAATAGTGAATAAATTGAGCTATGAATAATTGTGATAATTATATGAAGTCATGGAATAAACCATGAGTTAAGTCCAAGTACCATTCTTACAACACCGCTTCAAGGGGTGAAGGAAAGATTTTGCAGAATAAAGTAATTGAACAGTTATATAGCTCAATCTTAGTTCAAAACGCGTGGAGATGGCTTTTTAGATCAATTGAACCATCATAATTGTTAATATTTAGGAGCTTGAACTTTTTTAACATAGCTCATTCCTTAACTTTTCAAACAAGGGATTATGATCATGAGAATGATAATCCAAAGCAAAATGATGTTTACCTTAAGCTTTTTTTACTATTTTTATAATTTTCTATTAAAGGGTCTCATCATTAAAGAAAAGACATTCAAATAAATTAGCTTAACCACTAGTTGGCTTACAATAGAACTTTTCTATCTCTTCCTAAGCATTATTCTGATAAGCTTATATATGAGATCTCAAATCTTCATTCATTCCATTTGAGTTAGCTAATTTTGATTTTGAGCCTTAGCTTAACTAAGATGAGCTAGTATTAGTGGTAAAAGAGGAAGTATGAGAACTAGTGATGTTGTTCCTACTAACTCATGTCCTTATATAAGTGTTTGTTTTGAGTTCCTTCAATACAACTATGAATTCTTCATATGTGAATGTTAAATTATTCATGGTTTAAGGGTCTCATGATAGTGTACCAATAGTCTTATCTTTTATTGGACTAGATAAAATTTCAAAAGATGGTGGTGGGTTGTCATTTTGCCTATTATTATTGACATAAACTAGGATGTGAGCATAAACAAGTCTAGGGATGCATTCATCTTCTTATTGTTGTTGGTTTACATAGGCATTGAGATCCATAATTAACAAATAAAAACTACTTATGTTCACCACACTAATAATAGCTCCACTGATGCTATCTAGGATCTATTAGAAAGAGAAAAATGAGAGGGGAATTGTCATACGCTAAATGTCTACCCTAATATTTAAGTCAATCGAATACTAAAGGAATGTGAAAAGCATATGAGAGGCTAGGTTAGCCATATACTAAATAGGAACTTCCTTGTATATGACCCTAGGCAGAATTAATACCCCATATATATTAGGATGACCTAACCTTATTTGACTTAAATTATCTTAGTTAAGTGATAATATCCTCATTAAAATGAACTATTTGGATAATTGATAGGAGCATAAGTTTAATAATATGAGTCATCTAGAATAGGTCGAGCTAGTCTTTTGCATATGAACACTAGCTAGACCCAAGCTGAGATAGGCTTTTAATTACCCATATTGAGTCTAGTCCATTTAGATTGGATATTATCTATTACTTAGTTTATCAATATCAAAAATAAGAATTTTAAATATATTTTTAAAAATAAGGAAAGTAATGTACCATGACAAAATCTAGAGCGATCTTAAGATTTTATATTTTTTTGGCCAATATAAAATTGATAAAATATGATAAAATGACTATTTAGTTTAACGGTGTTACAATATATAAATTTTATAATTTAGTTTTAAAAATTGAAGGATGATGTAGTATGATAAAATTTGTTGAGGTTTTAGTATTTTATTTAACATAATAAGCAAAAGGGAAATTAGGTAGCATGATAAGATTATATATATATATATATATATATATATATATATATATATATATATATATTATATTTTAATTTATTTAATATGAGATGAATCTCTTGAGCTATAATGAAAAAGATAATTTTTCATAAATTTATTTAGCTTCATATAAATAATCTTCTTATATCAATCTAAAAAGATTATAATGTGCAATGTCTAAAACTCATTAAAGTATTGTTGAGAATGTTATTATAAAAATTTGATTTTATCTATTAAATTATCATTTTTTTAAGTTTTAAGAAAAGTAATCAAGTTATATTATCAACTTAATTAAATAGTTTTTGATAAATTCTTAAAATATTAATTTTTATAAATTAAATTTTTTGTATTTAAAAAATTTATAATTAATGAAAAAACAATTTAGATTTTGTCAAAGAACAATAATTGGCGCTACCAAACTGACCCATCTCCATACAGAAACAAAAACAGAAAACCATGCCTTTTTGTGTGTGGGCCCGTCTCCGCCATGGCCAAGAGAACTATCCCCCACTTCAGTGCTTTCTTCATCATCATTTCCACAAACAACTCTCTCTCTCTCTCTCTCTCTCTCTCTCTCTTTCATCAACCTTTGCACTCTCATTTTCACTTAACATAAACTAGTTTTTGAAAATGTTTTCTTTTTTTTTTTTTTAAATTCTCGTAATTTTTCTTTCCCATAAGAAATCTTGTTGGATTATTCTTTTTTATTTTTCATAAAGACATATATATATAAAATTTTATAATGGGAAATTGTTGGTGTAGATGGGAGCCTTCAGTTTACAGAGTCTCATCAAATGCAAAGGCAGGTTGGTATCCAGTCTTTTTGCTATTTTTTATCCAATATATTCAGCTGTGTTTATTTCTTATTTAATTTAAGAAATGAGGTTCTCTCATATTTGTACCTTTTTTTTTTCACCCCTTATTTACAATTAGCTAAAAGCAGGATTATAGTTTTATCGGCATTCGTGCTCTGTTCTTCTGTGTATATTTTCTCTTTTCACTATTTCTAGATGTCCTCTCAATTATGTATTTTTGTTTTATATTTTTTCTCTTGACTTGATGAGATACTGTGATGAACCTTGTTTTAGGGATTTATTTCTGTTTGGTGTTTTTCCTCCAAATCATGTGAGTTGGATATTCCAGCCTTAGGATTAGCAGAAGTAGTCATCTTGGAATGTTTGATTCATCAGGAAAGTATTAACTAGATACCATCATCTTGTGATTTGATTAAGAAAGAGTGAAAGAACATTTTACTTTTAGTTGGTTCCCACCTGTTATGTTATCTATTTTCTTTCTCATGTGGAAAGTGGAACCTTCTTGCTCTAGTGAGCTGGTACTTATCTTAACGCTATTTCTTTTATTGCTTGTAGTAAATTAAGAAAACATATCCACAGCTACAGTTAAGATTTAAAAAATTATTCAAATGTAACAAAAGGAATTATTCAAAATTATTATTATTATTATTATTATTATTATTATTATTATTATACCTTTCTTCATTGTTTCCCCCTTCTTTTTCTTTCTTTGGAAATTGGTAAATCTTTTTTTCGGTTTTTTGTTTTCTTAATATCTTCTGAGATTCTTTTAACTTGATTCTTTTATGTTTATTGGTGAAGAAGAAAGCATGCAACAAATAAATTAAATTGACTATTTTTATTGTCTTTTGTTAATATTAATATATTTTAGGTTTAGATTTAAATTTCAATTCACAGTAGTGACTGCTGAATTTTTTATTTTTTTTAACTGTATTTCTTTGGTATTGAATATTGTGTTTTGATTGATTTTATGAAAGTGTATATTTGAATCTTCTCTCACATTCTATTGTAGAGTCCCCAAAAGACCAGAGCCCTTCAGGGAAACCAACCAAGAATATTAGTAAGCTACCATCAAATCCTGAGGAAGTGGAAAACCTACGTCGAGATTCAGCAGCAAATCCATTGATTGCATTTACATATGATGAACTAAAGATAATCACTGGAAACTTTAGGCAAGATCGCGTGTTGGGTGGAGGAGGGTTTGGTAGTGTTTATAAGGGATTCATCACTGAGGATCTAAGGGAAGGACTTGAGCCTCTTCCAGTTGCTGTGAAGGTTCATGATGGTGATAATAGTTACCAAGGCCACAGAGAATGGCTGGTAAGCTTTATGTTCTTTATCATTATTATTATTATTATCTGTTCTGCTAAAAAGTAATATTATACATATTGAGACACATTGCTATAAATTTTCTCTGTTTTGTTGTTTTGTATACTTGATATGATTGATTTAGAGTTTTTGAGGATTTGCAGGCGGAAGTCATATTTCTAGGGCAACTTTCTCATCCAAATTTGGTGAAATTGATTGGATACTGCTGTGAAGATGAACATCGAGTATTAATATATGAGTATATGGCTCGGGGAAGTGTAGAAAACAATCTGTTTTCACGTAAGTTTCTCATGACTTTACTTTTAAATAATTCCTGGAAAGCTTTTGCTATTCATCTTGGATGTTTAAATAGTAAAAGATAAAGAAAAAACAATGTAGATTTTAGCAGAAAATATGACAGATCCAAGGAATGAAGGCTATTATTTCCAGGAAAATGATTTGAAAAAGTGTTGTTTTTCTGTTTTAACAGCCCTTGATTACCTTTAATTTTCTACCCTCTTCATTTCTTCTTTGCTATCTCAGTTTCCATAGAGCCAAGCTTTTAGTATAATGATCTGGGTTGATGACATTGTAAGAGCTGGGATTGCAATCTAAGGACGCTTCTAATGCTTTATTTTAATCTATGAAAGCAATTAATTCACACTAAAAGCTATCTTAGTGGTTCGAGGAGCCTACATTTGATGTTACTGTTTTTGGACTGGAACGGTGATGGTATTACTTCAAGGAAGGTGAAAGCAAAAAGTAGCGTATCTATATGCAGCTTATACAATTAAATAATTTTTAGTTCTTTTAGCTGGGATGGATACATGTGAAAGGTCATTTTAAAAGCCACTTGAAAGGGTTGGAGGTGAATATGGATAATGTTGAAAATGCAAGCATACGCTGCAGATAACCTTAATTATTCAATATTAAAGAAGAGTATTTCTTCTCTTTTCTTTTTTTCCTCTTTTTCTCCTTAACCTCTTTAGAGCATATCTCAAGTTATTATAGGCTAATGTACCAAGCTTTTCTCAGTCTGCTGCCAGCTATGAGAGGCGTTGTTCCTCTTTATTTTTCGTTTTTTCATTTCTTTTCTTGAGTTCTTTTATATCTTTTGGGAAATGTAACAAATATATATATGTCTTCCATTGTGCAGGAGTCTTGCTTCCTCTTCCATGGTATGTGAGAATGAAGATTGCATTTGGTGCAGCAAAAGGACTCGCCTTTCTCCATGAAGCTGAAAAACCTGTTATCTATCGTGATTTTAAGACATCTAACATTCTTCTTGACCTGGTTAGTTTATTAAAACCATTATATTATCAACAACTTGAGAAAGTCAATCATGTAGTTTACTGAGATGGAAACTATAGAAAGGGCAAGTTTCTGTTTCTGCCAAACTGAGAGTTTATAACTAGGGAAGCTATGATAATGTGTCGTATTATTCAAGACAATGCATAAGGATTAAGGAGCTAAATCCTTTTGGCAACTGTTCTTATTTGTTTATGAAAATTATTTCTGGCACAATAGAAGTTTATGACAAAAGCTGATTCCGCATATGGTGCAAGAATGTTTTGCTGCTTGTGCAACTCCTTACTGTTGGAAGTTTACATAATCTTTTGCAACACCTCAGTTTTTTTTTTCCCTTTAATTAACATCAAAATTTTTATCTTGTTCACAACTGATAGATGGTAATAACAAACCACAATTATTATTGTGATTTAAGCAGTTGTTTAAATTTGTGGTTTGTGCTCTGACAGGACTACAATGCAAAGCTCTCTGACTTTGGTCTTGCAAAAGATGGACCTATGGGGGACAAAACTCATGTTTCCACACGCATAATGGGAACTTATGGGTATGCTGCTCCTGAATATATAATGACAGGTAACTTGTTCTTGACTTGCTGTTTTAGTGGGCTCTTACATTTCTGTGTAAGCAGTCTTCTAAACGTTATTGGAATTTGTTCCACATCTGAAATAAGTTAATGTTATGCTTATGCATAGCATTCAAAATAAACAATCAACATTCCTCATGATCAGAAGAATCATTCTTCCACAAACCTACTTAAAATTGATACTATCTCTCAACTTTTCTGCAGGCCATCTGACACCTAGAAGTGATGTATACAGCTTTGGAGTTGTTCTACTTGAGCTTCTTACAGGCAAAAAATCTTTAGACAAATCACGACCAGCACGAGAGCAGAACCTTGCTGATTGGGCTCTCCCTTTGCTGAAAGAGAAAAAGAAATTGCTAAACATTGTCGATCCAATATTGGAGGGAGATTGTCCTATTAAAGGAGTCCACAAGGCAGCAATGCTAGCTTATCATTGCTTGAATCGAAATCCAAAAGCAAGGCCTCTAATGCGTGATATAGTTGACTCCTTGGAGCCTTTGCAGGTTCCCGAAGAATCTTCAAATGGAAAGTCAGTGTTTACAGTGATTCATGATGTCCCAGATGGTGAGCTAAAAACAAAATAATACTTACTGTGATTGACGCGGGCTGTGATTGACGCGGGTATGATATTGTTTTGCTAAGTTTCTTCTGCAGTGCGAAAGGAGATGTTTTTCCATTACAAGATCTTTGTTTATATGCATCTAATGCCTTCAACTTTATTTATATGTTCTATTTTTCTTTTGTTTTTTTTTTCTTTTTTGTTTTTTTTTTTTTTTTCACTTATCCCTCCTCAAGATAAAACATGACTATGATTTATACTAGCAGCTGGATTATTGTAACCGCGAATACTACTGATGTGTTCTTTGTGCTTTTGTTAGATATTAAACTTGAACATTAATGGTTATACGAAATATTTAGTATATTTTGAAATTAATTTAGTTCTAAGTTTATGATGAAATGTTAACTAGCTATATAAAGGCATTTATTTTTAGTATGAAATTATGTTATAAATATCTATGTATGAAGTTATTCAAATTAATAAATAGAGATCAGTAAATATTTGAATTCTTTTCTTTTTTCTTGTTTGTGTGTGTACGAGTTTAAGTAGGTGTCTCATTCGTTTTCAAGAAAGCACTATTAGAGACAAAATTAGGAGATAACATTAAAGAGAGCCTCTCTTTTCTTTCAATATCCACAACTCAACAAGATCAATTATGAAAATGGGTCAATAAGAATGAAAAGCTACCCTTGATTTTCAAGGAGTGGATGAATTCGAAAAAGATGTTGAGGAATATGAAAATAAGGCAATACTAGATCAAGTCCAAAGAGAAGCTTTGGAGAAAGAGAAGAAAAAAGATTAATGTGCACTCACACTCATTCATCAGTTTTGATGATGATATGTTTGAGAAAATTATTAATGGTAGAACGTCTAAGAAAGCGTGGAAGACTTTTTGAAACTCTATTTTAGGATTTGAGAAAGTAAAAAAGATTTAGTTTCAAACTCTAAGGGCCGAGTTTGAATTACTCGTAATGAAGAGTTTTGGTAATGGTGAATATCATATAAAGCGATTTAAAGAGTCTACTCAAGATGTTTGCGTGGTTGAAAAGATTCTACGCTCTCTTCACACAAAGTTCAATCATGTAATGGTTGCCATTGAAGAGTCTATGGATTTAAAAGGCTATAACAGTTGATAAATTGAATGGATCATTACAAGTACATAAAGAAAGAATGAATTGGGCTAAGCAAGTGCGTGATGAACAATCTTTGCTAACAAAATTGTCCAATTATAGAGGAAGTTCGTTTGCTAGAATTGTTCATGGTCAACCACGTGGAGAAGGTTGTGGGACGCAGACATGGATGTGATGTGGATGTGGTCAAGTGAGAAGTGAGCAAAACATTTTGAATGAAAATAGAAATCAAAGTTTCTAAAAGGGTCACAAAAGAGGAAGAGGGAGAGGTTATTATGGAAGATACAATGAGAGGAGAAATTACAAAAGCTCAAGTGGAGTGTTATTCTTTTGTCAAATATGACCATTACTCTTGGAAATGCCAAACAAAAGGGACTAAAAGGAAAATAAAGTGTATGGAGCACATTAAGAATGCAAAAGAGCCAATCTTATTTTTCTTTTAAGGACGAAATCATAGGAGAAAATAGTACATGGTATCTCGATATGGAGATAGTAATCACATGGCAAGTGGTAGAAGCAAGTTTGTGGAGCTTATGACCAAGGTAACTGATAATGTACACTTTGGTAAAAGTGGAGATCAAAGGTAAAGGGACTACTTTATTTGAAGTAAGAAATAGAGGTCATAAACTTTTTCATGATGTCTATTACATTCCCAAGTTGAGTAATATAACGAGTATTAGGAACTTATGGAAAGTGGTTGCAAAATTGTTATGGAAGATAGTGTGTTTTAGCTCAAAGATCATAATTGCAACCTTTCTGCAAAGGTTATATAACAAAGAACTGGACGTTCATGTTAAACCTACCAATAGTTGAATATGTGTTTGAAGACTTATGTGGAATATTCTTCATGGATTTGGCACATGATATTTATCCACCTGACTTTTGGAAGTCTAAAAGCTTTGGGAAGAAAGAAAATGTTGAAGGTTATTCCAAAAATAGTTCACCTTAATCAATTGTTCGAAGCATGTTTACTTAGAAAGCATTCAAGAAAGAGTTTTTCAAAGCAATCCATCTCAAGACCACCAAGCCACTTTAACTCATCCATGCAAACATGTGTGGTCTTATCAAGCCTTAATCATTGTGTAAATTCTTACCTTATACTATTTATTAATAATTACAACAAAAGGACTTGGGTTTATTTCTTAAAGAATAATGGAGGCTTTTAATTTTTTTAAAAAAGATTTAAAGCAATTGTTGAAAAGGAGAATGATAATGAGATGAGATCATTAAGAACTAATAGAGGAAGGGAGTTCACATATGATGAATTTAAAAGTTATTATGATTTGCAATCATCAATTTTTAATAGTTCTGAAATCACCAAAACAAATGGAGTTGCTAAATGGAATAATTGAACAATCTTGAATATGGTAAGGTTAATATTGAAGAGAGAATATGCCAAAGGAGTTTTGGATTGAAGTTATTGCTTGTGTATATCTTTCCAATTGTTGTCTAATTATGAGTTTAAAGAATGTTACTGTATAAGATGCTTGGAGTAAATGGAAGCTAATTGTATCACATTTGCGAGTCTTTTGGATCAATTGCTTGTGTGCATTTTTTAAGAAAAGAAAGATCTAAGCTTGATGATAGAAGTGAAAAGCTTATTTTCATAAGCTATGATGAGAACTCAAAAGGCTATAAGCTATTGAATCCAAACAATTGAAAGATCATAACTATTGATGAAGAAAATTCATAGGATTGGAATTCACAAAAGGAAGGATAATATGATTCCCTGCCTTATTAGAAAGATGAAGAACTAATCATTCAAGAAGTTGAAGCTACTCCACTAGTTTCACTAACTTTATCATCGTAGGCATTGTAATCAACAGCTTTACCTTCATCAAGCTCAAGTGATGTTTTTGAACCCTATAATAAAACTAAAAAGCTTATAGATGTAAACTTATTATACTTTTATCACTGATGTTGAACCTTTGTGATGTGAATGAGCCCAACAGGCTAATGACTAATAAAGTACGCAAGGAACTTAAAGCCCAAATGATGCAAATAGTCTAAGCAAGGATGCAAAGTATCCAATTTAACTTCAAGGTCCAATCACAAGAGGAAAGGTCAAGAAGTTTAGAACTGCATTTGGAGTTTTCATGCAAGGGAAAATTACAAAAAGATTGGCTCAAAAAGATAATGAATTACATGAAGACCAAATGCAAACAGATGAGAGCATGGAGTCTTCAATAGAAGTGCTTAGCTTGGTTTAAATAGAGCCCAATTCATAGAGAGAAGAATTTTTGATAGAAAGTTAAAGCACGACCATGCACATGGCTTCACTTAGTGCTTTCACAAATTGGTTAATTCTAATCTTTGAATTGTTTAGTCAATTTAGGGATTTGAGTTAACAAACTTTAAATATTTATAACTTAAGTTGCTAGAAATAGATTTTCTAGAGGTTTAATTGAGATTAAAAATTGAATCTTTATCTTATTCTTGATCATCTTGGAAAATTCCTGAAACTTGGCATATAAATTGGGAACTCCATAACCCACTTTGTATCATTTGGTATTAGAGCTTTGGCATCAAGATCAAGATATTGTCTATCCAAATTTGTGTTCTTATTGTTCTTGCATCTTTTGCATTTGATTTTGCTTCTTTTCTTCTCCTCTTAAACTATATTCGACCTTTCTTGATCTAGTGTTCAATTCTATTTCTTTGTGTTTCTTTCATAAAATTCATTTATTTAATCATAATTAATCATTCTTTGTTGCTTGATTTTAGTTCTATCCAATTGCATCAAGAAAATCACAAAAAAAAAAAAAAAAGATTGCATCGTGCTATTTAGCCTATTTTCTTTCTCTATTCAGATTTCTCTAGTTCTCATCCTTCCAATTCAATTTTCTTCTTGTTCTAATCATTCTTTTGTGTTTGTTTAAGTGTTTAGGGTCGAATCAAGTTATTCTCCATTAAAGGTAAACCCTACTTTGGGAAGTTGAACCCTGCATCCTTCAATTCGACTTCTAAAGTCTTTCTTGTATTTGTTGTGTTGTCCCTTTGTGTTCTAGCAATTCCAATTCCATTTTAGCTTTTAATAGTAAAAAAAAAATAAAAAAGGAAATGGAAGAAAATAAATAAGAAGCTAAGAATTGCTTAAGAACTAGTTTGGTATAATTAAGAAGTCGATCTTGCAATTGAGTTGGTATTCGGCCTAGGCTTCAATTTCTCATCCAAATCTTGTTCAAATCTATCCTTTGTCTATTCCCAAAGTCTTTTATCTTTATTTTTTTAATTAGATCTTTATAATTATGTTTCTTGCTATTTAAGTTAAGTTAATCACTTTCCTTTGTTTTCTAAATAGTTTTAAGTTTAGTTTTTGCTTATTTTGTGATTGAATTAAGTTTCTCTGAGCATACAATAACTTAGTCCTCAAAGAACTTAAAGAAAAGAAACTTGAGAGGTAAAAGGCAAGAGTGGTGAGCTTATAAGAGGATAAAAGCCTATTTTGCGTTAAATACGAGTATGAGTGCTATCTTTTGAGTGTAAACATGTGAGGGAGTGTTTGGTGAGGTTTTCTTTTATTATTTACTAACCATGGCATATCCTAAAGAAGAATCGAAGTGGAAGTTGTTCATGAAAGCATCACAAGCTCATATGGCCCAAATTGAGAAGCAATTCCAAGCAATGCATGAGAAGATTGAAAGCTTGCAAATGACCTTAAATTTCAACAATACTCGTACCAATTATAAGCAACCAAGACATGGGAAGATTGATCAAGATGATGAGGAGGGAGATTCCATGGAAGGCAACTCACAAAAATCAAGTAAGTAAGATGGCAATCTAAGTGGTATCAAACTGAAACTTCCTACTGTTAGTGGCAGGGATGATCCTAAAGAATACTTAGCATGGGAAAAGAAGGTGAAATCTATGTTTGAGAGCCATGACTATTCCAAAGAGCAAAGGTAAAGCTTGCTACTATTGAGTTTGAAAGTCGTGCCAAGACTTGGTGCGATCAATTAAAATCTAGTAAACAAAGGTGTGCTCATGATTTTATTTCTACAATGCAAGAGTTAAAGGAAATAATGTGAAAGTAGTTTTCATTAGAAGAGCCTAGCAAGAAAGACGACCTAACTCGATCTACTTTTTATAATGGAGCTAAATTGAAGAATGAGGTTGCAAATTTGTACAAAATAGAGTTTTTAATCTTTATTCAAATGTTTGTGCTTGTCCTAAGCATAATTTTTCTTATTTTAGTTATTGCTTTTGCAATGTTTCTTTTGGCAATTATAGTTGTTCTTCTAGTTTAGGAAGTTTGCTTCCTTCTCTAACTTCTTTTTATGTTTCTTTCTTAGATTTAAATAAATTGCAATATGAGTCTTCTTCATTAAAATGTGATTTTAATAGGAATAATTCTTTATTTTCTTATTTGAACGTTTTTACTCCTTTTTTTAATGTAAAAAGTTTGATTTGTTTTTCTTCTTATGATGATGTTTGCAAATCTTTTCTTTGTTCTAAACATGTTTTTTTCTTCTTTTAATTCTTTTTTTTAATGTTTTAGAGTGTTCTTTTTGTTATAAATATTATTTTTCTTCTTTTAACCTTTGTGTTTATATTGTTTTCTAGTTTTAAATATTTGAAATGTTTTTATTCTAGGTTTTATGTTTCAAACTGTTCTTTTATGTTTTGTTGATTTAATTCAAGTAGTAAATGTTTGCTTGGTTCTTTTAGACATTGTGTTTCCATTTCTAAATTTTCTTTTCACTATACAAATTTTAGAACTTCTTTTTGTTTCGATTCTAGTATTTGTTATAAGATTCTTTTTTATTTTTGTTTAGTTTATAGGAAAAATTCTTTCAATTTTAGTTTTTATGTTTGCAATTTCTCCTTCAGGCATTTGTTTCCTATTAAATTTAGTTTTTACATTTCTTCTTTAAATTTTAGGCATGATTTTTCTTCTTTTCATCTTAGTGTTAATATTTTTAAGTTTTCTTCTAATGATAAACACTTGTTTTCTTCTTATTTTAGTTTTAAACACTTTTTTTATGAGAAATTTTCTTTTGATTTCAAGGGTTCTTTTAATTCTTATGTTTCTCATTCTCTTTCTTGTTCTTTAAGTTTTAATTCTTTTCTAAAAACTAGATTTTCTTTATCTACAGATTTTGCTAAAAAGAAATTTAATCCTTTTGTGTTTATCCATGCTAGATGGAAAATGTGTACTAGGGTTTATTTTAGATGCTTGATTTTGATTCAAATTTTTTTTCATTGAGTTTTGCTAGATTTGTATGTACTAACCCTATTATAGATGGCTTCATGCAAGTTGTATTCGATCCAGGTAGGGAGACTTACAATTTGCATGGTAAGTTCGATTAGGATTCTTTTTTTTAGTTCTTATATTTGGTTTTGCTTTATTGTAGGTCTAGATTAGAGGATAAATCTTTCTAAAGGAGCGACTTATGTGAATGAGCCTAACATGCCAATGGATTAATAAAGTACACAAGGAACTTAAAGCCTAAAGGATGCAAATGGTCTAAGTAAGATCGCAAAGTATATAATTCAACTTCAAGGTCAATCACAAAAGGAAAGCTCAAGAAGTTTAAAGATGTACTTAGAGCTTTCATGCGATGGGAAATTATAAAAAATTTGGCTCAAAAAGATAATGGATTGTGTGAAAAGACCAAATGCAAAAGGATGGGAGCATGTAGCCTTCAAGAGGAGTGTTTAGCTTGGTTCAAATGGAGCCTAATTCATGAAGAGAAGAAATTTTGACAAAAAGTTGAAGCATGACAGTGCGCATGGCTGTGCAACTTCACAATCCTTTGGTAGAATATAGCGCCATGACCGTGCGGCTTCGAACGATTTTGACACAAAATTTTTGTAATCCTAAATTCTTTATTAGTCAATTATAAGGCTTTAATATGGTCTCGTATTTTAATAGAAAAAGATTAATTAGTTAGTGATACAAAGAAGGTTGGATCAGATTCTTTATCTGTATTACAAAAATAGTAACCCAAATCCATCAAACCAAGTATGGGATTTTTTTATCTTCAAATCCCAATTAGACCTCTAGAAAACTTGTTTCTAACAACCTAAGTTATAAAGATTCAAAGTTGTATTAATTCAAAGCCTAAATCAACCAAGCCAATGTAAGATTATAATTAATAAGTTTGTGAAATTATTAAGCACTCACTTAACAATCTCATCAAGTTCACTCAAGAACTCAAAAAGATAATTTAATCTCATAAGCAAAATTGCTAAAACGAATATTATTGATTGAATTCCCTCTTTGATGAATATAAAAAGCTATTTATAGCCTTACAATGCTTGATCCAAAACCTAATAGGATTCGGTTTGCATTTCCTAACTGAATTCAATATTTCCTCATGCAATAAGGAAAAGACAATCCTAAAGTAAATAGGAAAATTGAAGAAATATTATGATTATTCAACAAGATTAGACCAAAATATTTTTCTAACTAAAAAAAAAACTAATCCTAAATAGAAAAGGAAAAGGATTCGACCTAATGATAAAATCCTCATAGAATTAGGAAACATGGTCAAATGCATGGGACGATGAAGGTCAAAATGTAAAATAAATGGAATTACCTCTTTGCCTTTCTTACATATGCTTATTGAACATACCTTTGATGTCTAAACAATCATGGATAGACTTGCTTGTGCGAGAAGGGATTAGGGATATCCAATGTCTATCATAAAAGGAGCTACTAGTTCTTGTTACCCTAATAAAAAAGGAGAATGTTAATGCTAAAATTAAAGGTTAAGGAATAACTATCCATCTTACATGCAATCTTATATGATGAAATAATGCTATTACGAGCATGTGTATACACCCAGGTTACATTCTAAAATATGCAAAAAAAAAAAAAATTATACATTTTTTATATGTTAGGGTGATTTTGACAAAATTGTTCAACAAATAATAAGTATAATTATTAATTCAAACTTTAATTTATTTTTTCTCCTTAATTACATTTAAATTTACATAATTATCCATAATGTTAATAATGTTTTAATGATAATTATATTTTATTTTAAATAAATTTATAAATAAAGGCATTATTTTAAAAAGACCATAGGTATTTTGTGCCAATTATTAATATGATTTAAATAAGTATATTATATGAATTTACTATTAGAAATAGAATATATGCATTTAATTAAGCCCCAAACTTATTTATGGTAAGAAATAAATGTATATGTATGTATATTTGTTAAATAATAGTAATGATGATGATGATAATATGAATAAAGTATACGTATGTATATTTCTTAAATAATAATTTTGAGAGATTAATTATTTATGAAATATATATTTATATTGTGAAAATAATTAAATTATGGATGATTTATTATATAATTTAAGTAAACTCAGGGTTAATAGATGAGATATAATATTTTTATTTAAGTGAATTAAGTTAATTTAAGTGTTTGATGGGTATTAATTTAATTATGAGTGGATAATGTAAATATTTTGTGAAGCATACCTTCATCATAAGGACTATATTTATTATAGTTATCATTATTATTATTATTATTATTATTATTATTATTATTATTATTATTATTAATGTTATTAAAAAAAAAAAAAAAAAAAAAGAGAGAGTAGTGGTCTTGATGGTAGACCAACCAAGACCATATTTGGCAAAACCCAAAACATAATATTTTGGGCAACTAAACTAGTGGAAGGACCTAAAAAAGAAAAGGAAAAAAGGACCAGATTCCATCCTGTAGAGAGAGAGAGATGTGCAGATATGCACCACCTGGCACATTACTGACGCATAGGCTGCCCTTCATCTAGGAAGATAAAAATGACATTTTTACTACAAACAAGGTAGAACTTCAAATTGTAATATCTCTCTGATTAGAGTCTCATTTTAGGTTCAATTTTTTTTTTAATGAAAAACTCTTTTTAAAAGATTTCCATGGACATCTAATTTGCCTCAAAAGGAGATTGGATGACGATGGAATCATTAATCAAAATTTTAATTAAATCTTAATTTTTGGTCTATTTTAGACAATAGTAGTTCATATGATGATGTTGTTTATTTCTATGAATGCTTAGTAAAAAGATCTACAAGATAACTTTAGCTGTTTTTGCAACAAACATCGACAATAAAATCCAACCATCGTGCTTGATGGCCTAGTCAAGACATGATAGACCCAAATGGTAATGTAGGGTAGAAAATCCTAATAATTGCCTTGGTTTCAACAATTTGATTTTCATGAATTTGGGAGTTCTTGATAAGATTTTATAAACTTTCATTGAATTTTTAATAATTATAAATTGAGTCTTAAAATGTGAAATTAATGTTTATGTGAGATTTACTGTTAAAAGGTGGATTAGGATGTAACATAATAAATGAACTAAATTGATAAGCTTAAAAAGTTTATGGACTTAAAGATTAAATATAAATGATGATTATGGATGTAATGGATGTTTAATTAAAGCTTTAAAATCTTATATGAACCATGGACCCAATATATATGTAAATGTGGTTTTGGAACAAATAAAATGTTTAGTAAAAGTTTATACTTAATGTCCTTATGAGCCTTTTTAAACACTAATAGCTTATTTTATATATATATATATAGTATGTTATATGGATGAGTTTAAATAACTCTTTCTATTTTTAGTATTTTCATTATAGTAATATAAATTTATTTATATGTTTAGATATGTATGACTCTAAAGATTGAGGATAAGGAAAAGAGACATAATTAAGAATTAGCAATATCATATGCAGGATTTTATCATGGTTTTTAATTTCATTGCATACATGAATCATAGTTTGTACATAGGCCAAAGTATGTGAAAGTATGTTCATATAAAAGTCATATCCATTCTATGGATGGTACGAAATGACATTGATATATATGCTATGTATGAATGCCATGAGATATGAGGGTAGTATAAGGATGAAGTAGGAACTAAAAGAGTCGTAGCTAGTTATATAAGATTATAACCTATATGAAATTAATGAAATGTTATGCATGCATGAGACAACTAGTGAAGAAACTCTCCTATGTAAGAGATAAGTAAAGAACACAGTTAGTAAGGCAACTTTTCTGTGTAAGTAAGATATCATGGCCAATGAGACAACTCTCTCATATGCATAGATGGTGAGGAAACTCTCCTATGTAAGAATATAAAAAAATAAACAAAGTAAGGTTTCATATAGATTTGATTATCCATATCTATGTAATGAGACTAGAATGATATGACTTAAGAATGAAAACTTTAATTTTAAGGATAGTTGTTTAAGAAGGAATGACTTCTAATTTGACTAAACATCTTTCAAATACTTTATTTTGAGTACAATTCAAAGAAAGAGAACTTCTAGAAAATGAATGAAAGAGAAACTTAACACAAGAAAAGAAATTTTAAAATAAACACACAAGGAAAAATATTTGAACAAGTACACATTCTTTATTTTCTTCAAGTTCTTTTGTAAGTTGTTTTGGATTAGAAGACTTGTTTCCAACATGTTTAAAAAAGAATGAATTCTAATTTGATCTAACACATTTGAAATCCATTATTTTGAGTTTAATTCAAATAAAGCAAACTTGAAGAAAATGAATGGAATAGAAAGTTAACACAAGAAACCAAATTTGAAAATAAACACACCTGGAAAAAGATTTGAATAAGTTCACATCCTTTATTTTCTTCAAGTTCTTTTGTAAGTTATTTGGGATTAAAATAGTTATTTTCAAGTTGTTTAAGAAATAATGAATTCTAATTTGGCCTAACCTAAATCCATTATTTTGAGTTGAACTCAAAAAAAAAAAAACTTGAAGAAAATGAATGGAAGAGAAACTTGACACAAGAAATCAAATTTAAGAAAAAAAAAACACACATGGAAAATGATTTGAATAAGTACACATGCTATATTTTATTCTAGTTGTTTTGTAAGTTGTTTAGGATTAGAAGAGTTGTTTGCAAGTTGTTTAAGAAAGAATGAACTCTAATTTGACCTAACATTATTCATATGATTTTGAGTTCAATTTAGAGAAAGAGAATTTTAAGACAATGAATGGAAGAGAATCTTAACACAAGAATCTGAGTTTGAAGAGAAACACATAAGGAAAACGATTTGAACAAGTACACATTCTTTATTTTCTTCAAATTATTTTATAAGTTTTTTGGGATTATAAGAGTTATTTGCAAGTTGTTTAAGAAAGAATGAACTCTAATTCGACCAGTCATCTTTCAAATCCATTATTTTGAGTTCAATTCAAAGATATAGATCTTGAAGAAAATTAATGGAAGAGAAACTTAACACAAGGAATCAAATTTAAAAAGAAACACATAAGGAAAATGATTCGAACAAGTACAAATCCTTCTTATTTTGTAAGTTGTTTAGGTTTATAAGAGTTTTTTGCATGTTGTTTAAGAATGAATGAATTCTAATTCAACCTAATGTCAATCATATCCAATATTTTAAGTTTAATTTAAAGAAAGAAAACTTGAAGAAAATGATTGGAATAGAAACTTAAAATAAGAAATAGAATTTGAATATAAACATACAAGGAAAATAATTTGAATAAGTACACATCATTTATTTTTCTTGAAGTTGTTTTGTAAGCTATTTTGTATTAGAAGTTATTTGTAAGTTGTTTTAGAAAGAATAAATTCTAATTTGACCTAACATCTTTCAAATCTATTATTTTGAGTTCAATTCAAAGAAAGAGAACTTGAAGAAAATGAATGGAAGAGATACTTAACATAAGAAACTAAATTAAAAATGAAACGCACAAGGAAAATGATTTGAATAAGTAAACATCCTTTATTTTTCTTAAGTTATTTTGCAAGTTGTTTGGAATTATAAGAGCTATTTCCAAGTTGTTAAAAAAAGAATGAATTATAATTTTACCTTACCCAAATCCATTATTTTGAATTCAATTCAAAGAAAAAGAACTTGAAGAAAATGAATGGAATATAAACTTAACACAACAAATCATATTTGAAACAAAACACACATGGACAATGATTTGAATAAGTACATGTCCCTTATTTTCTTCAAGTTGTTTTGTAAGTTCTTTGGAATTAGAAAAGTTGTTTACAAGTTCTTTTAAGAAAGAACGAATTATAATTCGACCTAACATATTTTAAATCCATTATTTTGAGTTCAATTAGTAGAAAGAGAATTTGAAGGAAACAAATGGAAGAGAAACTTAGCACAAGAAACTGAATTTGAAAAGAAACACATAAGGAAAATGATTTGAACAACTACACATATTTTATTTTTCTTCAAGTTGTTTTGTAAGATATTTGGGATTTGAAGAGTTGTTTAAGAAAGAATGAATTCTAAATTGACCTAACCTAAATCCATTATGTTGGCCTTAGTGCACCAAGGGGTTGAATTGGTGGGAGATTAAAAATTTTGGAGAAAGGGTAAGCATATTAGATAAATAAGGAGTAGAAAAATTAAACACAAGATGTTTATAGTGTTTCAGGTATTAACAAACCCTACATCCACTCCCCAATTCGTCACAATTGGGTATTTCACTCAACTAAAAATGGTGTTCCCAAGCTCACACCTAAATTGTACAATTTGTATTTTATGGCTCACACACAACCCTTACAATTTGTGTTTATAGACTCCACAAAACCTCACTTAAGTATTTTGGACAGGCTCACACTTCAACCTATTACAAGAGTTTTGAAAGCTAGGCTAACTCTTTAACACAATTACAAAGGTATTTAATGCTAACACCAAACAATCAATAACTCATAAATAAGAATACGAAGAATGAGTAGCAATTTTGCAAGAGTTTGGTTACAATAAATGAAAATTCTATTTCTTTTTCATCTATTTGGTGGAGCATTTATAGGCAACATCCACCAAAGTGATGTTACTAAGAATCTATGCCTAAATCTCTAAGGTAAGCCATATAGATTTTCAATTAAATATCTATCAGACAAAAGTCACAATCGTGACTGGCATTTGACGATGGCAATTTTCTAATTTATGCTAGGAAGTTTAAAATTATGACAGATAACCTTGTTCTGTGTCTAACGGCTAGTCCACATGTCCTTCACCCATTGGTCACTTAAGAAATAAGTTTTTTGTGTTTGACCATCCAACCAAAAGTTGCGGTCGCGATTTAATTTCTTCTAAGATGCAATAGAGATCACAAATTCTTCTATTTGGTAAGGAGACAACACTTTCTTGAGTCGTGATCGTGACAGATGCTTTGCCCTTTAATTTTTGGATATTCCAATGGTTGCCTTGGACACTTGGCATGATCTAGTTGTGGACCTAGTTCCCTCCTATTAGTTTATGAAATTTGCGATTACGACTTGGGACGTGAACACCACCATGAATCTCTATGTAAGTCAATCAAGCTTCCCTTAGCTGAATCGTGGCTACAAATTGGTCCGTGAATTTTTATGGCCTAACTCCATCCATCTTTATTGTAAGATCGTGATTGCGAATTAGGGGATACTGATCGTAAATTTGGATGTCTGACTTAAAGTTATAGATTTAGACTTTCATCCAACTTTCAATGAGACAACATCTTATCAATTGCAAAATAACACTTAGACAAAATATTAGAACTAATCAATCTCTATTGTCAAGATGAAAAGAGACTTATGACTTAGTTTTGACCAACCTAGTCGAACAATCTCCCCCTTTTTTATTTTGACAACTTAGAATGATTTTAGTTAAAGAAAATGAATTATATGAATGTGAAGTTGAGATGGTCAATGATTTTAAAAAACTTATTGATCAAATAACCAAAGAATTGTAAGTTTGAAAAAGGAATGTTCCTATTGCTATGTCTCCCCCTCAGCTTATGCTCCCCTTATACACATTACTATTCTTTCCCCTTTGGCAAGATTAAAAAAAGGGTAAAGTTGAAAGATTGAATCAGATGCATAAATTGAGATGGAATAATCATAAAGATCAAATAAGTATTAGAATTAAATAAGAGCAACAACAAAATATATGGATCATTCAATTGCAAAGGATTAAAAAACAAACATTTTTATATGTTTAGAAATTAAAGATCACAATCTTTACATCACAAAGAAATAATAGAAAATCACTAAAGACAATCTAGAAGATTAGAGAACTATAATCGTCTTCAGAATCATCAATGTCTTCATTTGCTCTTCCACTTTGAGCTTCATCACCCTCCTCAACTTCTTGGTCATCTTCCTCTTTAGGAGTGTCCTCCCAATCCTCAAAATCTGGGTGATGGCAAGGAGTAGCACCTACTTTCTCCTAAATATCCACTAGATCACTATGTAGGTGGAAGAGTATGAGAAATCCTCTTTTAATCATCTTTATCATCTTGTCAAGCTTTTTATTGATTGAGAAGAGAGAGATTTTGGCTTTAGGTTTAGGTTGGGGAGGTGAAAGAGAATGAGCATCCTCTTCTAGAACTAGCCTCTTCCTTTTTGAAGCTTGGGAAGTCTCTAACTTCTTTGCCCCAAATGCACCTAATGTATAAGTGTATAAATTAGGGTGTATGGCTTTGGCATTAATAAGGTAGGGCAAGTCTAGAAAGTTATGGGATTACAAGTATTTTTTGGTGAGGAACTTCTCATTTTCCTTATTAAGAGCACTCACATAACGATAAATGGTAGTTAAGGGAAGAAGAAATTCACTTTTAGGTTTTGTACTCATATGGATCAATTGATTGATAAGATACCGATCAGTTTGAATTAGTTTGTTCCTAGTCAAACAAAAGAGAAAAGTTAGATCCTGTTAGGATACTTTCCCATTACCATCACCTTTTGCATTGACAGAGAAGATGATGAAATGATGAAGTAGCCAATTGGGTAGGGTACAAATGTATTTGGCTAGGGAGATCTTTAGGTCGTGTTTGGTCTTGATAGAAATTTCAAACCAAAACTCCGAGTAGATAATGTGAAGAGTGAAGATGATGAATGGAATGTCATCCTCGACTTGAAGGTTGAAAAGATTTAAAAGTTATTTAAAGGTAATGTAAAAAGGATCTCAAAGGCTCAGAATACTAACCCATATTGTTCTACATGTGATTCCGCTCTTCAACTCAAAGTCACGCATATGAATTCCTACACTATCTCTTCGTAACTAAGCTCATAGCGGAAGATGAATTCATTCCATCTCAAATTGAAAGATAGGTATGGATCTCATCCTTCATCTCAATTGACTCAAGGAGAAATGTGGAAGGGATTTTGTTTGGTTGGATAATCTTAGAGGAATTTGCTTTGTATCGATCTTTCATCATGTGCAGATCAAAAGGACTAGATGGCTGAGCTACTATCTTTCCCTTTTCTGCTTTGAAGGATTTCTTGGGGGCCGTGGTAATGAGAGAAGATTTGAAGATGTTTTAAGAGTAAGAAAGAATAGAGATGAAGTATTCTAGCAAAAGTGAATAGAAATATTATTTTAAGGGTGTGAAAAATAATCACAAATAGTAAAAAATGCATTAAATGAAGGAGTGTCATTAATTGGCAGTCAAATCAGTTAATGCATGGCAGTTACTCAAATTCGTGACCACGAACATTAAGTCGCGATCGCTAATTACAAAATATCTGAGTAACGAACAAAAACTCTCAGTAATTGGCTTGATCAATGGTTAAAAATTTTAAAATTTGAAAAAATTCACGATGGGGAATGAACGTAGCGACCACAAATTGATGGTTGACAAACGAATTGACAAGTACCTATAAATCACGATCATGAATCAAGGAGTACTGACCACAAATTACAAGGCAAGAAAAATAACTATGAGAGAATAAGATTTGATTTTCTAAGTTGTGATCCATTCAATGTATTGATGCTTAATTCATGCAATTTGGCATAGATAGACATAATTGCACACAAAATTAAGACATCTAAAGAAATGAACAATACATACATCACACATAGCAGTTAATCAATAAAGAATAATGCATCACATAAAGAGTATTCTAGAAGATCCAATTTTCACTTCAAAGAGCTTCCATTAAGCATTTCTAACTCTCTTTTAATGAATTTCATTCTTTCTTCATTAAGAGATTTTGTGAAAATGTTCGCAAGTTAATGATTAGTGTCTATAAATTCTAACACTACATCACTATTTTAGACATGATCTCTAAGAAAATGATGTCTAATGTCTATATGTTTGCTTCTAAAAAGTTAGATGGGATTCTTTAAAAGATTTATTACACTAGTGTTCTCACATTTGATGGGAATACGATTAACAACTTTGCCACAATCCTTTAATTGTTGTTTCATCTAAAAGACTTGGGTGCAATAACAACCCGTAACTACATATTAAGATTCAACGGTGGATAAGGCAACCAAAACTCGTTTCTTACTAAACCAAGACACTAAGCATTGTCCTATGAATTGGTAAGTTCGAGAAGTGTTCTTTCTATCTATAAGACTACCAGTATAATCCACATCTGAATAACCTATAAGCCTAAATGAGGAATCTCTAGGATACCATAAACCTAGATGTAATGTGCTATGTAAATATTTGAAAATTCTTTTAACAACATTAAAATGAGATTCTTTAGGACAATATTGAAACCTAGTGCATATGTATATACTAAACATTATATCAGGTCTAGAAACAATAAGGTAGAGTAGAGAACCAATCATACCTCATTATCTTTTCTCATCAATCGACTTATCCAATTCATTCTTGTCTAATTTGATGGTAGCACTTATTGGTGTTTTTGCTACTTTGCATCCTTCCATGCCAAATTTTTTCATTATGCCCTTTGTGTATTTGGCTTGGTTGATGAAGATCCCTTCTTTGGTTTGCTTGATTTGCAAACCAAGGAAAAATTTGAGCTTTCCCATCATGCTCGTCTCAAATTTCCTAGTCATACACTTAGCAAAATCCTTACAAAGGGATTCATTAGTAACTCTAAAAATGATATCATCAACATATATTTGCACTATTAGTATATCATGATTATGTCTTTTAACAAATAAAGTTGTGTCAACCTTCCCTATTTCAAAATCATTTTGCAAAAGAAAAGAACTAAGCCTTTCATACTAAGCTCTTATAGCTTGTTTCAAACCATACAAGGCTCTATTCAATTTAAAAACATAATTTGGAAAGATATGAGATTCAAAATCAGGAGTTGTTCAACATAAACTTCCTCCTCAATGACACCATTTAAAAAGGCACTCTTAACATCCATTTGAAAAGTTTGAAATTCATATGACATTTATATGCTAAAAGAATCCCAATGGCCTCTAATCTTGCTATGGAGGCATAAGTTTCATCATAATCAATGTCTTCCTCTTGGTTGTAATCCTTAGCAACCAATTTAGCCTTGTTTCTAGTGATGAATCCTTGTTTACCTAATTTATTCCTGAAAACCCATTTGCAACTTACTATAGGTATTCCTTAGGCCTAAGAACAAGTTCCCACACATTGTTTCCCTCAAATTAGTTGAGTTCCTCTTGCATAACAATCATCCAACTCTCATCATCAAGAGACTCATAAATAGATTTTGGCTTAAATTGAGAAATAAAAGAAAGATTATTATCTAAAGTATTGAGTTGAGATGTAGTACTTACACCCTTGGATGTATCGCTAATGATTTGATCCTTAGGATGATGCTTGGAGAATCTCCAATCTTTGGGAAAATCTTGGTTTGGTGTTTCCACTTGTTGATGTTGAAGTTCTTTATCTTCTCTCAATGATTTGCTTTCATCATAATCTTTATCCAATCCTCTTATAGTAGGCTCCAATTTCAATTTCTCAAGATCACCTATAAGATCATCAATAAGAGAACCTTTCATAAGGTCAAGCTTACTAGTTTCGTCAAATACAATATTCAAGGACTCTTCAATAATCATTGAACTTTTATAAAAAAAAAAAACCCTATAGGCTTTTCTAGTGGTGGAATATCTTAAGAAAATGCCTTCATTTATTTTTGAATCAAATTATCCAAGGTTATCATTGGTATTCAAGATATAGCACTTACATTCAAATACTCTTAGGTATCATAACTTAGGCTTTTCGTCGTTCCATAGGTCATAAGAAGTTTTATTAAGAATGGGACTTTTGAAAACTCGATTTGCAATATAACACAGTATTGATAATTTTGGCCCAAGAGAAATTAGGTAATGAATACTCGTTGAGCATAGTTTTAGCCATCTCTACTATTGTTTTGTTTTTCCTCTCTATAACACCATTTTGTTATGGTGTTCTAAAAGTTGAGAAGTTACGAAAAATCTCATTCTCTAAGCAATAAGATTCAAAAGATTCATTTTAAAATTCTTTTTCATGGTCACTTCTTATAGAAGAAATGAAGTAACCCTTTTCATTTCAAACCCTTTTTGCAAAACTTTTAAAAACATCTAAAGTGTCATGCTTATGACCTAGAAAGGAAACCCAAGTAAACCTAGAGTAATCATTAACTAGAACAAGTGCATAATATTTTTTTACCTAAACTAACACTCCTAGTAGGTCCTATCAAGTCCATATGAATGAGTTTAAGAGGTCTAGTTGTACTTACAATGTTCTTTTATTTTAAAGAAGATTGATGTTGCTTTCCCAATTAGCATGGACCACATGTCTTGTCTCCAGATAACTTTAACTTGGGAAAATCTTCCACTAGTTTTCCTTTTGATAAGCTTTGTAATAGCTCCATACTAGCATATCCAAGTGTTCTATGCCAAAGCCAAGCTTCATTGCTAAGAAACACAAGACACTTAAAAGATTGGTTAGCCAAATTGTTAAAGGTGACTTTATTACCCTTATCACATAATAAACTTACATTAAGCAAATTATGTTGTAAGTCATCCTTAAGGAAAACATCATTAATAAGAGAACAACCATTCTTACCAATGGTGCCAATGGTAATTACTTTACATTTGGTATTGTTTCCAAATGTGACATTGTCACCCTCATTTTCTTGTAGGGCCATGAATAGCTTTTTATTGCCCGTCACGTGCTTTGAGCATCTGTTATCCATATGTCAATCATTTACTTCATTGGTGGCCGCCAAACAATCCTACACAACACAAATAAATCATTTTTGTTTTGGTACCCAAACATACTTGGGTCTTAAGGGGTTAGGCTTAGAAGGATCCTCTAACTTGAGGTAAGCCTTCCTAATGAAATAATGAATGTTGATGTGACCAAACCTCATGCAATAGTGGCATTAAAGTTTAGACTTATGAGTCTTCCTCTTATATATGGCCTTAGTATGAATGGGGAATTTTCTCATACCAAAATGATGTGAATGTCAGCATGAGCATGAATGAATAAGTGTAAAAGTAAATTTTTTGTGTGTGTTTGGGTGAGCATGCTTTTTATTGTAAATGTATGCATGATTAACCTTTTTAGGGATAGGCTTTGAGCCTTGTTACACCTTTCCTTTGCCTTTAGGCAATGGTGTTTAGTGCTTTGAACACTTTTCCTTTCAACTACCTTTAATGGTAGATGTTTGATGTGTTGAGGCTCTAATGAATGTTGTAAGTGAAGATGGAGATGAAGAGGCTCCGTTAAAGCCTAAACCATACCCAACTAAAAGAGGTCTTTGTGAAACAATAAGTGTATCCAAAGCTTTCTTTCCTTTGTAAGACTTAGAAATAGAATTTTTAAGCTTAATGACTTCACCCTTTAAGGAGTCATTTTCCTTTCTCAAGAAGGTTAGGGATGAAGAAGATTTTGAAAGACTCTCAATAGATTTTTTGTGTTCTTCATTTGAAGTCCTCAATTCACTTACAAGACTATTCAAGGATTTAAATTCATCCTCTAATTTAGAGCATTTCTTCTAGTAATATTTCATTTGTGACTTATATTTGTCACATTTCAAGGTGAGAGCTTCTAAAAGCTCATCATCTATATCATCTAACTCATCATATTCATCATAAGAATGGGGAGAAGAACTTACCATATTTGATGAATCATCTTATGCCATGGAGCACAAGTTAGTAACTTCATTCTCTTCATCTTCTTCACTTGAGCTGTGATCCCAAGTGGCTTCAAAGCTTTTCCACTTCTCTTTATTCCCTTTTCTTATTATTATTATTATTCTTCTTTTTCTTCTTTAATTTAGGGTAGTCATACTTGATGTGGCCTTGTTTACAACCTTCATATCATGTAACATCACCCAATATTTCGTTAGGGTTTGGAGTTGCTTTCTTGAAGCTTCTTCTTTCTTTTCTTCTCCTAATAAGCTCCTTTGTTCTTCTTGAAAGCATGGCTAGCTCCTCCTCCTCTTTGTCACTTTCCTATTCACTTAAGGCTACTTCAACTTCCTTTTCCTTGGATAAAGATTTAAAAGCTAAGTTTTTTTTTTCTTATTTTTCTGTTTTGTCGCCTTGTCCTCTCTTCTTCTTTATTTCTTCATCCTTCTTCAAGGCTAGCTCATGAGTTAGAAGCTTGCCTATTATAACATCGATTGGCACCTTCCTTATCTCTGAATTTGACTCTTAGATGCTACAAGTCCTAGCACTAAACTTTTTAAGATGTAAAGATTTAAGGATTTTTGAATTTACCTCATGATTGGTGAGAATTCTTCCAAACTTTTTCATGTTAGTGACAATTGCAAGGAGCCTATTCGTCATATCCATGATGCTTTCATTCTCCTTCATACTAAATAGTTCCCATTTAGTCACATACATTTCAAGCTTATTGGATTTCACCAAAATGGTGCCTTCATGGTAGTTTTCCAAGGCCTTCCAAATCCTATGAGCTGTAAGACAATGTTGGACCCTTTCAATTTCTTCCATTGAGAGAGAACTCAAAAGGATTGTCATAGTCTCTCTTTTCTTCCATTGAATCTCCAATGAGCTTCAACCCACTCTTCTCTAAGGATTAGTTCTTCACTTCCAACCACCACTTTAGTAGGTGGCTTCCACTTTTTAGCTACAAGGTCCCAGAGATCTACCACATCACTATCCAAGTAAATTTTCATTCTATATTCCAATGAGTATAGTCTGCTCTATCAAAATATGGTTTAAGATAGGTGTGTATTCCTTCTTACACCATGATCTTTTCTCACACAATTAAGCTTTGAAGTGAGATAAGGCTCTGATACCACTTATTGGCCTTAGTGTACCAAGAAAGAGGGTTGAATTGGTGGGAGATTAAAAATTTTGAAGGAAGAGTAAGGAGATTAGATAAATAGGAAGGAGTAGAGAAATTAAACATAAGATGTTTATAGTGGTTCAGGTGTTAACAAACCCTACATTCGCTCTCTAATTCTTCACATTTGGGTATTTCACTCAACTAAAAATGGTGTTTCCAAGCTCACACCTAACTCGTACAATTTGTGTTTTATGGCTTACACACAACCCTTACAATTTGTGTTTTTAGGCTACAAAACCTCACTCAAGTGTTTTGGACAGGCTCACACTTCAATCTATTACAAGAGTTTCGAAAGCTAGGCTAAATTTTAACCTAATTACAAAGGTGTTTAATGCTAACACCAAACATTCAATAACTCATAAATAAGAATAAAAGGAATGAGTTGCAAGAATTTGGTTATAATAAACGAAATTCTCTTTCTTTTACATCTATTTTGTGGAGCATTTATAGGCAACATCTATCAAAGAGACGTTACTAACAATCTATGCCTAAATCTCTAAGGTAAGCTAGGGAAATTTTGCATTAAATACCTGTCAGACAAAAGTCATGGTCGTGACTGGCATTTCACAGTTGCGATTTTCAATTTATACTGGGAAGCCTAAAAATCGCAATAGAGAATCCCATTGTGTCAAGCCACTAGTCCATGTGTCCTTCACCCATTGGTCACTCAAGAAATATAGTCATTTTATTTAACCATCCAACCAAAAGTCGCAATTGTGATTTAATTCCTTTTTAGGTCTGATAGAGATTGTGAATTCTTCTGTTTGGTAAGAAGACAACACTTCCTTGAGTCGCCATCGTGACAAATGCTTCACCCTTATAAATTTTTTATATTTCAACGGTTGCCTTAGAGATTTGACATGGTCTAGTTGCAAACATGGTTCCCTTCTACTAGCTTATGAAATTTGTGGTCCCTACTTTAGACGCGAACACCACCATGAATCTCTTTTAAGTCAATGAATCTTTTTTTGGCTGAATCATAGTTGCAAATTCGTCCACAAATTCTTCTGGCCTAACTTCATCCATCCTTATTACAATATCACAATCGTGATAATGAATTAAGGGATACTAACTGCAAATTTGGATGTCTTACATTAAATTAGAGATTTAGACTTCCATCGAACTTCTAATGAGACAACATCTTATCAACTGCAAAACAACACTTAAATATAACATTAGAACTAATCAATCTTCATTGTCAAGATCAAAAGGAGCTTATGATTTAGGTTTGACCAACCTGGTCCAACACATTAGTTCAAGTTCAATTCAAATAAAGAGACCTCAAGAAAATGAATATAAGAGAAACTTAACACAAGAAATTGAATTTAAAAAAAAAACACACATGGAAAACAATTTAAACAAGTACACATCCTTTATTTTCTTCAAGTTGTTTTGTAAGTTATTTAGGATTAGAACAGTTGTTTACAAGTTGTTAAAGAAAGAATGAATTCTTATTTGATCCAACATCTTTTGAAACCATTTTTTTTTAGTTCAATTGAAAGAAAGAGAACTTAAGGAAAATGAATGGAAGAGAAACTTAACATAAAAAACCAAATTTAAAAAGAAACACATAAGAAAAATGATTTGATCAAGTACATATCCATTATTTTCTTTAAGTGGTTTTATAAGTTCTATGAGAGTAGAAGAGTTATTTACAAGTTGTTTAAGAAGGAAAGATTTATAATTTATGTAACATCTATCAAATCCATTATATTGAGTTAAATTCAAAGAAAGAGAACTTAAGAAAATGAATGAAAGATAAATTTAACAAAAGAAACTGAATTTGAAAAGACATAAACAAGGAAAACTATTTGAACATGTACACATCCTTTATTTTCTTCAAGTTGTTTTTTAAGTTGTTTGAGATTATAAGAGTTGTTTACAAGTTGATTAAGAAAGAATGAATTTTAATTTGACCTAATATCTTTCAAATCCATAATTTTGAGATGAATTCATTGAAAAGAACTTGAAGAAAATGAATGGAAGGGAAACCTAACATAAGAAATTGAATTTGAAAGGAAACATATAAGGAAAATGACTTAAATAAGTAGGCATCCTTTATTTTCTTCAAGTTGTTTTGTAAGTTGTTTGGGATTATAAGAATTATTTGCAAGTTATTTATTTTCTTTTAGTTGTTTTGAAAATTGTTTAAGATTTGAATAATTATTTGCAAGTTATTTATGAAAGAAAGAATTCTAATTCGACTAAACATATTTCAATCTATTATTTTGAGCTCAATTCAAAGAAAAAGAACTTGAATAAAATGAATGGAAGAGAAACTAAACACAAAAATCATATTATGAAAAGAAACACACAAGGAGAAATATTTGAACAAATACACATCTATTTCTTTTTCAAATTGTTTTGTAAGTTGTTTAGGATTTGAAGAGTTGTTTGCAAGTTATTTAAGAAAGAAAGAATTATCATTTGACCTACCATCTTTCAAATCCATCATTTTGAGTTCAATTCAAAGAAAGAGAACATGAAGGAAATGAATGGAAGAGAAACTTAACACAATAAACCAAATTTAAAAAATAAACACATAAGGACAAATATCAATAAGTAGACATCATTTATTTTCTATATGTTATTTTGGATTAAAACAGTTTTTTGCAAGTTATTTAAGGAGGAATGAATTCTAATTCATCCTAACATCTCCCAAATCAATTATTTTATGTTTAATTCAAAGAAAGATAACTTGAAGAAAAAAAAAATCGAAGAGAAACTTAACACAAGAAACTAAATCAAGAAAGAAACACACAAGGAAAATGATTTGAACAAGTACACATCCTTTATTTTCTTCAAGCTATTTTGTAAGTTGTTTTGGATTAAAAAAGGTTTCTTACGATTTATTTAAGAAAGAATGAATTCTAATTTTACCTAACACTTTTTGAATCCATTATTTTGAGTTCAATTCAAAGAAAGAGAACATGAAGTAAATTAATGGAATAGAAACCTAGCACAAGAAACCAAATTTGAAAATAACCACACAAGGAAAATGATTTGAACAAGTTCACATCCTTTATTTTCTTAAATTCTTTCCTAAGTTGTTTGGGATTAGAAAAGTTGTTCGCAAGTTGTTTAAGAAAGAGTGAATTATAATTTGACCTAACATCTTTCAAATCCATCATTTTGAGTTCAATTCAAAGAATGAGAACTTAAAGGAAATGAATGCAAGAGAAACTTAACACCAGAAATTGAATTTCAAAAGAAACACACAAGGAAAATGATTTGAACAAGTATAAATCCTTTATTTTCTTCAAGTTGTTTTGTAAGTTTTTTAGGATTATAAGAGTTGTTTGCTAGTTGTTTAAGAAAGAATGAATTCTAATTCAGTCTAACATCTTTTAAATCCATTATTTTGAGTTCAATTAAAAGAAAGAGAACTCAAAGAAAATGAATGGAACAAAAAGTTAATAAAGGAAACAAATTTGAAAAAAAAATGCGCAAGGAAAACAATTTGAACAAATACAAATTGTTTATTTTCTTTAAGTTATTTTGTAAGTTGTTTAGGATTAGAAAAGTTGTTTGCTAGTTGTTTAGGGAAAAATGAATTCTAATTTGGCCTAACATCTTTTAAATCCATTATTTGGAGTTCAGTTCAAAGAAAATGAACTTAAAGAAAATGAATGAAAGATAAACCTAACACAACGAAAACAATTTAAATAAGTACAAATCCTTTATTTTCTTTAAGTAGTTTCATAAGTTGTTTAGGACTAGAAGAGTTGTTTGCAAGATGGTTTAAAAAAGAATGAATTATAATTCGACTTAAGATCTTTCAAGTCCATTATTTTGAGTTCAATTCGAAGAAAGAGAACTCAAAGAAAATGAATGGAAAAGAATGTTAACACAAGAAATCAAATTTGATTAAAAAAACACACAAGGTAAATGATTTGAACAAATGCACATTCTTTATTTTCTTCATGTGGGCTTGTGGGTTGTTTAGCAGCAAAAAAGTTTTTTGTAAGTTTTTTAAGAAAAAATGATTTCTAATTTGACCTAACTCTTTTAAATCCATTATTTTGAGTTCAATTCAAAGAAAAATAGTTTGAAGAAAATAAATGGAAGAGAAACTTAACACAAGAAACCAAATCTAGAAAGACACATATAAGGAAAACAATTTTAAGAAGTGCACTTCCTTTATCTTATTCAAGTTGTTTTGCAAGTTATTTTAGATAAGAAGAGTTGTTTGTAAGTTGTTTGAGAAAGAATGAATTCCAAATTAACCTAACATCATTCAAATGCAATATTTTGAATTTAATTTAAAGAATGAGAGCTTAAATAAAATAAATGGAATAACACTTAACATAAGAAATGAATTTGAAATGAAGCACATAAGGAAAATAACTTCAAAAAGTACACATCCTTTTATTTTCTACAAGTTATTTTATAAGTTGTTTAGGATTATAATAGTTATTTTTAAGTTGTTTAATAAAGAATGTACTGTAATTCAACCTAACCCAACTATTTTTATTTCAATTCAAGGAAAGAGAACTTGAAGAAAATGAATAGAAGAGAAACTTAACACAAGAAATTTAATTTGAAAAAAAACACATAGAAAATGACTTAAATAAGTAAACATCCTTTATTTTTCTTCACATAGTTTTGTATGATCATTAGTATTAAAAGAGTTGTTTTCAAATTGTTTAAGAAAGAATAAATTCTAATTTGACCTAAGATCTTTCAAATCCATTATTTTGAGTTCAATTTAGAGAAAAAGAAGTTGATGAAAATGAATGGAAGAGAAACTTAACATAAGAAATCAAATTTGAAAAGAAACACACATGGAAACCAATTTGAACAAGTACACATCTTTTATTTTCTTCAAATTGTTTTGTAAGTTGTTTGGGAAGAGAAAAGTTATTTATAAGTTATTTAAGAAGGAATGAACTCTTCTTCGACCTAACATCTTTGAATTCCATTATTTAAGTTAAATTCAAAAATAAGAATTTGAAGAAATGAATGGAAGATAAAATTAACACAAGAAATTGAATTAGAAAAAGCACACAAGGAAAATGATTTGAACAAGTACATATCCATTATTTACTTCAAGGTGTTTTATAAATTGTTTGGGATTAGAAGAGTTGTTTGGAAGTTGGTTAAGAAGGAATGAATTCTAATTTGACCAAACATTTTTCAAATCCATCATTTTGAGTTCAATTAAAAAAAAGAGAACTCAAAGAAAATGAATGGAAGAGAAAATTAACACAAGAAACTGAATTTCAAAAGAAACAGATAAGGAAAATGATTTGAACACTTATAAATCCTTTATTTTCTTCAAATTGTTTTGCAAGTTATTTTGGATTATAAGAGTTATTTGTAAGTTATTTGAGAAAGAATGAATTCTGACTTACCCTAACATCTTTCAAATACATTATTTTGAGTTTAATTCAAAGAATGAGGGCTTAAAGAAAATGAATGGAATAGAAACTTAACATAAAAAACTGAATTTCAAAAGAAACATATAAGAAATGATTTGAACAAACACACATCCTTTATTTTCTTCAAGTTATTTTGTAAGTTGTTTGGGATTATAATAGTTTCTTGTGTTAATAGGGACAATGCTTGTAGGATATGTGACCCTAAGGCATTAGTATCAGTCCTCTACTTTGAATGATAACAAAATAATAACCAAACCAAAAGAAGTTCTACTGTTTGCATTTTAGTGTTTTTTTGTATCATTTGAACAAACTCAACAAATGGTTTAGGGGGAAAATGAATGCAATGGGCATTGAACAATTTGAAATGGGTGTTGGATAAATGCTTAGATGTCTAAAGAGTTTTTGACCATCCAACAAGGGTTAAGAAACTCACCATGAGCATTTGAAAAGTGATCCAGTTCAAACTATGTTGAAACTCACAACGGCCATTGTGGTTTTGCAATGGGCATTAATCATGACCTTGCAATAGGTGTTGGAAAAGTGATCAACTTTAAGCCCCGCTCCCTAGACCTCACAACGAGCATTGCACTTTCCTAACAGCTATTGGAAAAGTGCACTAGATTAAGTTATAGCTTCTGGACCCTTCAATGAAGCACACTCAAAACTTAACAAGCATTGAAGGTATATCTAACAGGCATTACAAATCCCAAATGGTCATTAAAGCATATTTGAAGGGTTTGAAAAACAGAGCATAAAGTTCATGCTTTTTGAAAAATCAACAATGTGTGTTGATATTACTCCAATGGGCATTGCTCAGATTCAACGAGTGTTGTCATCTCTAATGACTAGTTTTATAGAAAAGCTATTAGACTAAACATAAACTATTATAATGACTAGTTTGTAGTTTTGGTTGTATAAGGAGCATTTCTAAAGACTAGAAAAAGGTTAGGAACTTTGTAGAACATTTGTAGTGAACTACAAAACATTTATCAAGCTCTTTGTGCAAACCTTTTGGTGTTGCTTTAATTTGGGTAGAGTAAGGATTACTTTGCAACTCTTTGAAAGTAGGTTTTCTTGAGCGTTAAAAGTGTAATTGCTACTTATTTTGAGAGGCATTGACACAACTCAGACCTATCCTTACTAGTGGTTAAAAGGTTGGCATTATACCTAAAAAAATACTAAGGGTTAGGTTAGCTCTCTTATAGAGAGTAATTGTAAAGATTGTCATTAAGCCTAGTAAAGGGAAGATTCTTCCTTAGCCTAGAAAAGGGAAGGTTTTTCTTAAGGTTGAAAAAGAATAGAAAGGCCTAAGTGAAAGATTCAGGAGTGGAGTAGATATATTATCGAACCACTATAAATCTTTGTGTCAATTTGTGTTTATTGCTTCCACATTGTTTATTTGTGTTTTTATTTACAACACAATTCACCCATCCCTTCTTGGGTTGCCTTATTTGCATCCAAACTAATAATTGGTATTAGAGTCTAACCTCTTTTGAAGCTTAAGTACAAGAGAGATATGATCATAGTAGCCTAAAATATGCATGGACCAAAAGGGCAATCAATTGTAAGACCTCCCTTCTTCAATGGAATGGACTACTAATATTGGAAGACCAAAATGTACTACTTTCTTAGTTCTAAATCTATTGAGCTGTGGAAAATTATACAAAAAGGTCCATAAACTCCAATGAAGACACTTACTGATGGGACTTAAATAAAAAAAAGATGCTGATAAGATGTTTAATAAAGAAAAAAGGCAAGTTACCAACAATGACAAGGCCATCCACATGTTCTTTCATGCTTTAAACATAAATGAGTACAACAAAGTGAGCATGAAGTCAACTGCTAAGGAAATCAGGGAGGCCTTGGAGATCACACATGGGAAACAAATCAAGTTAAGGAAAACAAGATGGAGACCTTCATTTTCTAATATGAAACCTTCGTAATAAAGCCTGATGAAATGATTTTAAGAATGTATGATCGATTCATTAAGATTGTTGGAGAAATGAAGGCTCTTGGGAAAATATTCACGAATGAGAAACTTGCGAAGAAAGTTATGAGATGTCTACCTAAGGAGTGGCTCGACAAGGTCACCTATCTCAAGGATTGAAAAGACTTAAAGACCATGCCACTTGATGAGTTATTGGGCAATCTCATTGACTATGAGATCAGCCTAAATGGATAAGCTCTATCCACATCTGAAGATGCAAATAAGAAGAAAATATGGATAACACTCAAAGCTACCTCTAAATGCCTTAGCTCAGATGATGAAGAGCAAAAAGCCCTCCAAATAAATAAATTTAGAAGGATATTGAAAAAGAAAGGCAAAGGCAAGCTTGCGCAGATTGAATGTTATGGAAGTGGAAGGCTTGGCTACATAAAAGTATATTTGCCCTAAAACGAGAGTTTAGAAGGACAAAAAGAAGAATAATGCACATAAGGCCACTTGGGATGACTCTAGTGCATCAGAACCAAGTGAGGAAGAAGAAGAACTAAGGATGAGAAAAAGAGAAAGAATCAATCTATATCTTATGGCCTTGAAGGAAAACTCTTTGGAATAGGTATGTTCTTGCTCTCTTTATAGTGATATAGATGAGGATGATCAAGAGTTGGTAGACATGTTTATTGTTGAAAATCTTATTGAGGCCCTAAAATCCACCAATAATGATCTTAATAAAAATTTTGAAAGAAACAAAATTTTGAAAACTAAATTAGTGGAACTAAAGAAAAGTTTTGAGCTATTACAAAATGAAAATGAGGTTTTGTACAAAGAAAAGAAGTTTTATGAAATTATGTCTTCTCAAAATGAGAGTCCCAAGAAAGAGATATAAATTTTGAAGTATTCGCTTACCTCTTGTACAAAATGAAATGAAAATCTTGACCTTATTTTGGGCTCTCAAAAGACTTTAAAGGATAGACATGGCTTAGGCTTTAATCATTATAGACATTCCACTTTAAAGCCAAAGTTTGTGAGAGCTTCTACCAAAGCTAGCACTCCCTCACCTTCATCAAAATCACATGAACACAGCACTAACTGCTCGTATTCACATAGGCCAAAGGCACAACACGCCTTTATTTATGGAACTAAGTATTTTAAAAATGCATAGGTTCCTTCACATTTTAGGCATCAATATTTTAGGAAGCCACCTCACACTTGCTTTACAAATGAGATTAGGAAAGCATTCATTTAGTAATGGTTTTAATATGGAAAATTTAGCCATGAAGCATACTTTGTTATGCTAGGTTGAGAGATGAATGTGATTATATTGCTAACCTTTATGGATCCAAAAGAAAATAAGTACCAAAGAAAGTTTAATTTTGTAGGATTAAAAGCTCATTGCCCTCTAGTCAAAATGGAGAATCAAATGGTGAGTGGAGTTGCAGAATTTGAAAAGTTATATTTTAGGAATTAAAATTTACAATGTATCTTTATCCCTTCTTATTATTTAACATGCTTTCGCTAAGGGGGAGATTCAATTAGGAATCCTAGTAACTATCTTTCCTCTATTTATATCCTCAACATATGTATAGAATATGTGACCCTAAGTATGTTAACTACATTATTGTTTGAATATCTTGAGAGTCTTGTTAGAAGGAAACATATAGGTAAGGAGAGTTTTCCTTCTTTAATTGCTCTATCGATTACATCATAAGATATCTTGAGAAGGCTTATTTCTTTTGGCTAGCATCCTATTCGGTTTATTTTTGAGAAAATCGGTTTAAGTTTTTAAGGGGAGAATCTTTCTTTGTCTAATATCTTGGCATCATATATTATGGTACCACTTTCAATATTGCTTTTAGTATATCTTTTTATCATGATGAAAAAAAGGTGGATAATGTTTAAACACTTTGATTGGCATCACTTATTTATTTGGATACTCTTTTGGATAATATTGTTTAAACACTTTTGGTAGTATAACATTTAGTGTGTTTTTAACATTAAACATTTGGTATCCTATGTGGTGTATTTGGTATCCAACTTTGTGTTTTGACATTTGGTATACTTTGTGTATTTTTAAGTTTTTAATATTTTGGTATCAAAACATCTTGATTTTGTCATCATTCAAAATGAGGGAGAATGTTGTGTCAATAGGGAGAATGCTTGGAGAACATGTGACCACAAGGCATTGATCTCACTCCTATACTTCGAATGATGTGTTTTGAAAGATAACAAAATAATAACAAAACCAAGAGAAGTTTTAATGTTTGTATTATAGTGTTTTTGTATCCTTTTGAATAGACTCAATAAATGGTTAAGGGGAAAATGAATACGACAGGTATTGAACAACTTTCAATGAGCATTGAAGAACTTTCCACAGGTATTAAATAATTCACAATGGGTGTTAGAAAAGTGCTCAAATGTCTAAAGAGTTTTAGACCATCTAATGGGCTTTGAGAAACTCGCCATAAACATTGGAAAAGTGATCTAGTTCGAGCTATGTTGAAACTCATAACAGGTGTTAATTAAGACCTAGCAACAGATGTTGCATATTCAAAATAGGTGTTGGAAAAGTGACCAGCTTTGAGCCTTACTCCTTAGATCTCATAATGGGCATTGCCCTTTCTTAATAGGTGCTAGAAAAGTGCATAATATTGAGTTATAGCTTCTAGACCCTCCAATGAGGCACACTCAAAGCTCAACAAGCATTGAAGGTATATCCAACGAGCATTGTGAATTCCTCAATAGTCGTTAAATCATTTCTAAAGTGTTTGAAAAATAAAGCACGAAGTTCAAGATTTCATGAAAATCAATAACGTTCACTGATATTACTCTAACGAGTGTCGGAGCTATCTATTAGAAGTTCAACAGACATTATAATCTCTAATGGTTATTTTTATAGAAAAGCTATTAAAACAAATATCAACTATTCCAATGACTATTTTGTAGCTTTGGATATACAAGGAATATAATTGAAAACTAGAAAAAAGTTAGAGACTTTGGAGAACATTTGTAATCAACTACATAACAGCTAGCAAGCTCTTTATGTAAATCTTTTGGTGTTGCTTTAATTTGGTTAAAGTAAGGATTACTTTGTAACTCTTTGAAAGTAGGTTTTCTTAAGCACTAAAAGTGTAATTGCTACCTATTTTGAGAGGCATTCACACTGCTTAAATCAATTATTGCTAGTGGTTAAAAGGTTCAAGGGTTAGGTTAGCTTTCTTTTTCCTTGTTAAAATAGAGTAATTATAAAGGTTGTCATTAAGCCTACAAAAGGGAAGGTTTTTCTTAAGCATAAAAAAGAATAGAAAGGCCTTAGTGAAAGCTTAGGGAGTGGAGTAGGCACATTGTCGAACCAGTATAAATCTTTGTGTTGATTTGTGTTTATTGCTTTTGCATTGTTTGTTTGTATTTTTTTTTACAACCTAATTCACTCTCCCTCTTGGGTTGCCTTATCTGCATCCAAATCCAACATAGTCATTTTTAAGTTAATTCGACCAAAGCCAAATCTTCTATTTTTAGTTAAATTCAACGAAAGAGAACTTGAAGAAAATGATGGAAAAGAAACTTAACACAATAAATTTAATTTGAAAAAAAAAAACACACATAGAAATGACTTGAATAAGTACACATCCTTTATTTTCTTCATGTCTTTTTGTATGATGTTTGGAATTATATGAGTTGTTTGCAAGTTGTTTAAGAAAGAATGAATTCTAATTCAAAATAACATCTTACAAATTCATTTTTTAAGTTTAATTTAGAGATAAAGAACTTGATGATAATGAATGAGAGAGATACTTAACATAAGAAATTTAATTTGAAAAGAATCACACATGGAAACAAATTTGCATAAGTACACATCCTTAATTTTCTTCAAGTTGTTTTGGATAACAAGAGTTGTTTGCAAGTTGTTTAAGAAACAATGAATTCTAATTCTACTAAATATTTTTCAAATACAGTACTTTGTGTTTAATTTGAAGAGAGAGAGCTTACAGAAAATGAATAGAATAGAAAATTGACATAAGAATTGAATTTGAAAAGAAACACACAAGTACGATATAAACAAGTACACATCATTTATTTCCTTCAAGTTGTTTTATAAGTTGTTTAGGATTAGAATAGTTATTTTATTTAAGAAAGAATGAAATGTAATTTGACCAAACCCAATTCTATTATTTTAGACCAATTCAAAGAAAAAGAACTTGATGAAAATGAATGGAAGAGAAACTTAACACAAGAAATCAAATTTGAAAAAAAACCCACATGGAAAATGATTTGAATAAGTACGTATCCTTTATTTTCATCAAGTTATTTTGTAAGTTGTTTGAGATTAGAATAATTGTTTGAGAAGGAATGAACTCTAATACGATGTAACATCTTTTAAATTCATTATTTTGAGTTCAATTCAAAACATAAGAACTTGAATAAATGAATGGAAGATAAACTTAATACAAGAAATCGAATTTGAAAAGAAACACACAAGAAAAATGAACAAGTACACATCTATTATTTTCTTCAAAGTGTTTTGCAAGTTCTTTGGGATTAGAAGAGTTGCTTGCAAGTTGTTTAAGAAAGAATAAGTTTTAATTCAACCCAGCATCTTTCAAATCCATTATTTTGAGTTCAATTCAAAGAAAGGGAACTTGAAGAAAATGAATGGAAGAGAAACTTAACACAGGAAACCAAATTTTTAAAAAAAAATACACAATGAAAATGACTTGAACTAGTGCAAATCCTTTATTTTCTTTAAGTTGTTTTGTATGTTGTTTGGGAAGAGAAGAGTTGTTTGTAAGTTGCTTAAGAAAGAATGAATTTTGCTTCTTCCTAATACCTTTTAAATCGCACCTAGCACCTTTAAAATCCATTATTTTTAGTTCAATTCAAAGAAAGAGATCTTGAAGAAAACAAATGAAAGTAGAACTTAACACAAGAAACCGAATTTGAAATTAAACACAATGAAAATGATTTAAATAATTACACATCATTTATTTTCATCAAGTTATTTTTTAAGTTGTTTGAGCTTAGAAGAGTTGTTTGCAAGTTGTTTAAGAAATAATGAATTATAATTCGACCCGACATCTTTCAAATCCATTATTTTGAGTTCAATTGAAAGAAACATAACATAAAGAAAATGAATGGAAGAGAAACTTAATATAAGAAATCTAATTTCAAAAGTAACTCATAAGGAAAACAAATACAAATCCATCATTTTCTTTAAGTTATTTTATAAGTTGTTAGTGATTAGAAGAGTTGTTTACAAGTTGTTTATGAAAGAATGATTTCTAATTCCACCTAACACCTTTCAAATCCATTATTTTGTGATCAATTCAAAGAAAGAGATCTTGAAGAAAAGGAATGGAAGAGAAACTTAACATAAGAAACCAAATTCAAAAAGATTCACATGAGGAAAATGATTTGAACAATTACATCATTTATTTTCTTTAAATTATTTTATAAGTTGTTTGGGCTTCAAAGAGTTGTTTGTAGGTTGTTTAAGAAAGAATGAATTCTAATTCTTCCTACCATCTTTCAAATATATTATTTTGAGTTTAATTTAAAGAAAGATAACTAGAAGAAAATGAATGGAAAAGAAACTTAACACAAGAAATTAAATTAAGAAAGAAACCAATAAGGAAAATGATTTGAATAATAACACATCATTTATTTTCTTCAGGTTGTTTTATAAGTTGTTTGGGATTAGAAAAGTTGTTTGCAAGTTGTTTAAGAAAGATTGAATTCTAATTCGACCTAACATCTTTCGAATCCACTATTTTGAGTTGAATTTAGATAAAGAAAACTTGATGAAAGTGAATGAAGAGAAATTTAACACAAAAGATCGAATTTGGAAACAAACACATATGGAAACCAATTTGAACAGGTACGTATCCATTATTTTCTTCAAGTTATCTAACATTGCCAAACTGCACATGCCATATGGAAAGCATTGGAAAACTATCATGATGGCACAACTCTTATGAAATCAAGTAGGTTGGAGATGTATGTGACAGAGTGGGAGTTCGTCATGATGAAAAACCATGAAAGCATCACTGAAATGACAAATAAACACCTCTCTATTGTACAAACATGAAAATGTTTGGATTCTTACCAACTGTGAGGTAAACACTAAAATCCTCAAATCTCTTCCATTAAATAAATTTGGTGTAAGAGTATGCAGTATTCAAGGGTCCAATCTATAGATTGGGAAAGTACAAACTGATGCCCTCATTGGTAAGCTTCTCACTCATGAGATGGCCCTCAAGAAAGATGAAGAAGCTAAGAGAAAGAAACAAAGAGAAGAAGAAAGCTCTAGCCTTCAAAGTTCAAAAAGATTATTCAAGCTTAAGTGACTCTAATGAAAGTGATAAAGAAGAGAAAGAGCTTGCTAAAATATCAAGAAGGACTAAAGAGTTGATGAAAAGGAGAAGAGAAAGAAAAAAAACCAAAGAAAGTCATCTTCCTATCATCATAAGGAAAACAAAAAAAAAAAAGAAGAGTTTTAAGGCTACTTGGGATGATGAGTCAAGTAATGAAGAAGAAGATGAAGTAGCTAACTTTTGCTTCATGGCTCAAGAGGACTCCTCTAAAGAGGTAAGTATTTCTCCAGACTCTTATGATGATTATGATGCATTTAATGATATAGATGATGAGCTTTTAAAAGCTCTCACTTTGAAATGTGACAAATATAAGTCACAAATGAAAACTTACAAGAAAAAATGTTCCAAACTAAAGGATGAATTTAAATCCTTAAATGATTTTGTAAGTGAGTTGAGGACTTCTAATGAAGAACTTAAAAAGTATCTAGAAAGTATTTCTAAGTCTTCATCCTCTCTTAACTCTTTGAGAAAGGAAAATGATTCTTTAAAGGATGAAGTTATAGAACTTAGAAACTTCATCTCTAAATTTCATAAAGGGAAGGAAGTTTTGGATAAACTTATTTTATCTCAAAGACCTCCTTTAGTTAGACATGGTCTAGGCTTCAATGAAGCCTTTTCACCCACTACATTCATTAAAGCATCAACACCTCAAACTTCAAGTATTGAGCTCATAGGGAAGAGAGGTGCCTCTAGCATTAAACCACCTATGTCTAAGGGCAAAGGAAAGACCCCCCAAGGCTCAAAAGCCAAGGCTCAAAGAGCAAAACATGCTTACATTTATAACAAGAAGCATGTTCAACCACACAAACATAATAAATTCTCTTCTACTCTTAATCACTCATGCACTTGCATACACTCTCACCACCTAAGTATGAGAAGTCCCTCTATTCATACTATGGTTATGCATAGAAGAAAGACTCACAAGTCTAAGCTCTAATTTCATTATTGCATGAATTATGGGCATATCAATGTATTTTGCCACATTAGGAAGGCACATCTCAAATTGGAGGACCCTTCTAAGACTAACCTCTACAGACCCAAGTATGTTTGGGTACTAAAGCAAAGTGTTTGATATTATAGGATAGGGACTCTTTCACCAAATTCTCATCATGGAAAATCTAAAGGTGAATGAAGATTGCTAATGAAGAAGGGGTAAAGTTTCAAATGGTTATTTGGTATCAAGCCATTAAAACTAAACTTGTAATGTATCTCTTATCCCTTATGTTTTTAACCTAATATGTATGCATACATTTAGGAGGAATTTTATTGCTTGATATATCTATATGTTCACATGCTTGATTTTATTTGATTAATTGATTGTGTGATGAGTTGAATCAATTCATTTTGCATTTGAGATTTTCTACATTTCAAATGTGCAAATCAATTATCAAATATCATATACTCTATACTAAGGTCATATAAGAAAATTCTTAAATTTCTAGCCCTAGTTTGTGTGTTCAAGCATCTTTAAATATTTGAATCATTTTGCATTTTTTATATATATATAATTCCCATGGAATTTATGTTTCATCCATTTATCGTCTTGTGTGACATATTGCGATCAATTGTGCAAAATTACTTATGTTTGCTATTCTAATTTGAGTTTGTACAATTGACAAAGTTTGTGGAATTTCCCTCTCATATTCCATATTCTCTCTCTTATTCCCTCCCATTCCCCTCTTTTTAATCTTGACAAAGGGGAAGAGATAATTGACTGAATATATAGAGAGGGAACAAACAAAAAGGGAAGAGAAATTTAACTAAATTTGTAATGAGCTAAGACAATGATCTTATTAGAATAACTAAGAGGGAGTATGGATTGAGGGGGAGCAATTTCATACTTATGTTTTTTAATCACTTCACAATTATTCTCTTAGGAACATGCATAATTGATTCTTTATCCTTTGCATATTAATCTGGATTGTCAAAATCAAAAAGGGGGAGATTGTTGGACTAGGTTATTCAAACCTAAGTCAAAGCTCTCTTTTGATCTTGATAATATAGATTGAAAGTTCTAATGTCAATTTTAATTGTTGTTTTTACAGGTTATAAGAGTTATCTTCAATGGAATTCAAAATCTCAAACCTTATAAAGTTCATCCAAATTCGCTGTGTGTATATTCTAAATTGCTACCATGAAATAGCTTTAAGAATGGATGAAGCTAGGGCAGAAGAAGTGGATGTCGAGTTGGGTTCGCAACCGCAACTTTCATAGTGACAAAGGAGGAAACCAAAGCCACAACCATAACACGCTAAGTGTCTAGGGCAACTGTTGGAAATAAAAAATCACGAGCGCAAAGGCTTGGTCATGATTGTGACTCAAGGAGTTGAAGCTTCCTCACCTAACAGAGGAATTCATGGTCTCAATCGCACCCATGACAAAACAACTCGCGACCGTGAGGTTTAAGATCCGTTAGAAAGCCCAACGGCTACTTTTCTTGGACAACTAATGGGCAACTGACACGTGGACTAGCTGTTAGACATAAGACGGGGTTCTTGCCACAATTTTTGGTTCCTCAGTGCAAATTGAAAATTTGTGACTACAAAATGATAGTAACGACTGCGACTTCCACTTAAAAAGCATTTAATGCTAAATCTGCCTAGCACATCTTGGAGATTTGGACATAGTTTTAATCTAAAGTCTCTTTGGTGGATATGAGCTATAAATACTCCACCAAATTGATGTTAATGCAAGAGGATAACCATTGATACGTGCCAAAACTCTTGCTAAGTTATTTCTCAACTTCAATTCCTTATTTCTTTTTACATAGTTTAGCTTTAAACACCTTTTGGGTTGGGTTTGAGAGTTAGTCCTTATATAGAAAACTCTTGTATAGGTTTAAGAGTGAGCCTTAGAAAACTTTTGTATAGGTTTAAGAGAGAGCCTTATAAAACTTTTATATAGGTTTAAGAGTGAGCCTTATAAAACTCTTGTATAGGTTTAAGTGTTAGCCTTGGAAAACACTTGTAAGGTTTGGTGTGAGCCTAAACACTAGGTTGAGTGTGAGCCTTTGAAAAACACTTGTAAGGTTTGGTGTGAGCCTAAACACTAAGTTGAGTGTGAGCTTGTAAAATACTAGTGATTGAGTGAAATACCCAATTGGTGAATTGGGGAGTGGATGTAGGGTTGGTTAATACTCGAACCACTATAAACTTTTGTGTCTATTATTCTCTTCTTCTACTCAACTTCTTAAACACCTTATCCCTCATTTTAATTTTTTTCAACACTAATTCAACCCCCTTCTTGGTGCACTAGGGCCAACATAAACATAGATGGAAAATGATTAGAACAAGTAGACATCCTTTTTTTTCTTCAAGTTATTTTGGATCAGAAGAGTTATTTGCAAGTTGTTTAAGAAAGAATGAATTCTACTTCTATCGAACATCTTTCACATGTTATATTTTAAGTTTAATTCAAAGAAAGAGAGCTTGAGAAAAGTGAATGGAATAGAAACTTGGCATAAGAAATCAAATTTGAAAAGAAACACATAAGGAAAATGATATTAACAAGTACACATCATTTATTTTCTTCAAGTTGTTATATAAGTTGTTTGGGATTAGAGTAGTTGTTTCTAAGTTGTTTAAGAAAGAATGAATTGTAATTGAACCTAACCTAAATCCACTAATTTTAGACCAATTCAAAGATTGAATGCAAGAGAAACTAAACATAAGAAATTGAATTTGAAACAAAAAAAAAAGCACATGGAAAATGATTTGAGCAAGTACACATCCTTTGTTTTCTTTGAGTCTTTTTGTCTCATGTTTTAGATTAGAAGAGTTGTTTGCAAGTTGTTTAAGAATGAATGAGTTCTCATTTAACACAACATCTTTCAAATCCATTATTTTGAGTTTCATTCAGTGAAAAATAACTTAAAAAAAATGAATGAAAGAAAAACCTATCATAAGAAACTAAATTTCAACAGAAACATACAAGGAAAATGACTTGAACAAGTACATATCTTTTATTTTCTTCAAGTTGTTTTGTAAGTTGTTTAAGAACAGAAGAGTTGTTTGCAAGTTGTTAAGAAAGAATGAATTTTACTTCTTCCTAACACCTTTTGAATCACACCTAGCACTTTTAAAATCCATTATTTTAAGTTCAACTCAAAGAAATAGAACTTGAAGAAAACAAATGGAAGTGAAACTTAACATGAGAAATCTAATTCAAAATTAAACATAAAATGAAAATGATTTGAATAATTATACTTCATTTTTTTCTTTAAGTTATTTTGTAAGTTGTTTAGGCTTAAAAGAGTTATTTACAAGTTGTTTAAGAAATAAAGAATTCTAATTGGACCTAAAATCTTTCAAATCCATTATTTTGAGTTTAATTAAAAGTAACAGAACATAAAGAAAATGAATGGAAGAGAAACTTAACATAAGAAATCGAATTTCCAAGCAACTCACAAGGAAAATGATTTGATCAAATATAAATCCATCATTTTCTTTAAGTTGTTTTATAAGTTATTTAAGATTAGAAGAGTTGTTTGATAATGAAAAATGAATAGAAGAGAAACTTAGCATAATAAATCAAATTTAAAAAGAAACATACATGGAAATGAATTTGAAGAAGTGTGTATCATTCATTTTTATCAAGTTGTTTTATTAGTTGGGGATTAGAAGAGTTGTTTGTAAGTTTTTTGAGAAGAAATGAATTATAATACGACCTAAAGTCTTTGAAATCCATTATTTTTTAGTTCAATTCAGAGAATAAGAACTTCAAGAAATATATGGCAATTAAACTTAACACAAGAAAATAAATTTGAAAAGAAAAACACAAGGAAACTAATTTGAACAAATACGTATCCATTATTTTCTTCAAGGTATTTTGTAAGTTATTTGTAAGTTGTTTAAGAAAGAATGAATTCTAATTCAACCCAACATCTTTCAAATCCATTGTTTGAGTTCAATTGAAAGAAAGTGAACATAAAGAAAATGAATGGAAGAAAAATATGATAGAAGAAACCAAATTTCAGAAGAAGCGCACAAGGAACATGATTTGAACAAGTAGAAATCCTTTATTTTCTTTAAGTTGTTTTGTAAGTTATTTGGGATAGAAGAGTTGTTCTCTAGTTGTCTAAGAATGAATGAATTATAATTCCACCTAACACCTTTAAATCCACTATTTTAGGTTTAATTCATAGAAAGAGTACTTGACGACAAGGAATGGAAGAGAAACTTAGCACAAGAAACTGAATTTGAAAAGAAACTCATAAGGAAAATGATTTGAACAATTACACATCATTTATTTTCTTGAGTTGTTTTGTAAGTGGTTTGAACTTAGAAGAGTTGTTTGTAAGTATTTCTTTAAGAAAGAATGAATATGAATTTGACCTAACATCTTTCAAATCCATTATTTTGAGTTCAATTTAAAAAAAAGAGAACTTAAAGAAAACAAAAGGAAGAGAAAGTTATCATAAGAAATTAAATTCGAAAAGAAAGACACAAGGAAAATGATTTAAACAATTACACATCATTTATTTTCTTTAAGTTGTTTTGTATGTTGTTTGGGCTTAGAAGACTTGTTTGCAAGTGGGTTTAAGAAGGAATGAATTCTTATTTGACCTAACAACTTTTAAATCAATTGTTTTGAGTTCAATTCAAAGAAAGAGAAAATGAAGAAAATGAATGGAGGAGAAACATAACATAAGAAACAAAATTCAAAAAGAAGCATACAAGAAAAATAATTTAAATAATTGTGCATCATTTATTTTCTTTAAGTTGTTTTGTGAGTTGTTTGGACTTAGAAGAGTTGTTTGCAAGTTATTTAAGAAAGAATGAATTCTAATTCAACCCAACATCTTTCAAATTCATTAATTTGAGTTCAATTGAAAGAAAAATAAGTAAAGGAATGGAAGATAAACTTAATACAAGAAATTGAATTTGAAAAAAACACACAAGGAAATTGATTGAAATAAATAGACATCCTTTATTTTCTTAATGTTGCTTTACATGTTGTTTGGTATTATAAGAGTTGTTTGTAAGTTATTTAAGAAAGAATGATTTCTGATTTCACCTAACATCTTTGAAATCCATTATTTTGAGTTCAATTCAATGAAAACATGCTTGAAGAAAATGAATGGAACGGAAACTTAACGCAAGAAACCTCATTTGTAAAGAAACACACAAGGAAAATGATTTAAATAAGTACACATCTTTTTGTTATTAAGTTGTTTTAGATAGGAAGAGTTGTTTGTAAGTTGTTTAAGAAAGAAAGAATGTTAATTTGACCTAACATCTTTCAAATCTATTCTTTTGAGTCTAATTCAAAGAAAGTAAGATTGAAGAAAATCACTTCAATAGAAACTTAACATAAGAAATTGAATTTGAAAAGCAACACATAAGGAAAATGATATTCTTTATTTTCTTTATGTTGTTTTGTAGGTTGCTTAGGATAACAATAGTTGTTTTCAAGTTGTTTAAGAAAGAATGAATTGTAATTCGAGCTAACCCAAATCCACTATTTTTAGTTTAATTCACAAAAAGAGCACTTGAAGAAAACAAATGGAAGAGAAACTTAACATAAGAAATCAAATTAGCAAAAAAAAAAAAAAAAAACACACACACACACACATGGAAAATGATTTGAATAAGTACACATCCTTTATTTTCTTCAAGTTGTTTTGTATGATATTTGTGATTAGAAGAGTTGCTTGCAAGTTGTTTAAGAAAGAATGAATTCTAGTTCATCCTAACACCTTTCAAATCCATTATTTTGAGTTCAATTTAGAGAAGGAGAACTTGATAACAACAAATGGAAGAGAAACTTAATAGTGGAAAATGAATTTTAAAGAAAACACACATGGAAACGAATTTGAACAAGTACACATCCTTCATTTTCTTCAAGTTGATTATTAAGTTGTTTGGGATTATAAGAGTTGCTTGTAAGTTGTTTAAGAATAAACTCTAATTTGACCAAACATCTTCTATTATTTTGAATTCAATTCAATGAATAAGAACTTAAAGAAATGAATGGAAGATAAGCTTAACATAAGAAACCAAATTTGAAAAGAAACACACAAAGAAAATTATTTGAACAAATGCATATCCATTACTTTCTTCAATGTGTTTTATAAGTAGTTTGAGATTAGAAGAGTTGTTTACGAGTTGCATAAGAGAGAATGAAATACGACCCAATAACTTTCAAATCCATTATTTTGAGTTCAATGGAAAGATAGAGAACTTGAAGAAAATGAATGAAAATAAAACTTAGCACAAGAAATCATATTGCAAAAAACTACAAGGAAAATAATTTGAACAAGTACACATCCTTTATTTTCTTCAAGTTGTTTTGTATGTTATTTGGGATTAGAAGATTTGTTCACAAGTTGTTTAAAAAAGAATGAATTCTAATTTTACTTAATATCTTTCAAATTCGTTATTTTGAGTTCAATTCAAAGAAAATGAACTTAAAGAAAATGAATAGAAGATAAACTTAACACAAGAAACCAAATTTGTAAATAAATATACAAGGAAAATGAGTTGAACAAGTACACATTCTTTATTTTCTTTAAGTTATTTTGTAAGATGTTTAGGATTAGAATAGTTGTTTGTAAGTTGTTTAAGAAAGAATGAATTCTAATTCGACCTAACATCTTTCAAATCCATTATTTTGAATCCAATTTAAAGAAAGGGAACTTGAAGAATGTGAATAGAAGAGAAACTCAATACAATAAGTTGAATTTAGAAAAAAAAAAAAAAAAGGAAAATGATTTTAACAAGTACACATCCTTTATTTTCTCTAAGTTGTTTTATGAGTTGTTTGGGATTAGATGAGTTGTTTGCAAGTTGTTTTAGAAAGAATGAGCCCTAATTTGACCTAACATCTTTTAAATCCATTATTTTGAGTTTAATTCGAAGAAATATAACTTGAAGATGAATAGAAGAGAAACTTAACACAATAAAATCGAATTTGAAAAAAAACACAAGAAAAACAATTTGAATAATAACACATCCTTTATTTTCTTCAAGTTTTTTTATAAATTGTTTGAGATTAGAAGAGTTGTTTTTAAGTTAATGTAAACATTTGAGGCAAGCTTACAAAGGATCCACTTCTACTTCAAGGCCTAATCTCAAGAGGAAGGCTAAAGAAGTTTCGCTAGGAAATTGAAGCACTCATACAATGAGAGATGACAATTGGCTTAGCCCATGAAGAGCAAAAGATGCATGAAGCCCAATTAAAAGAAGATAAGAGCTTAAACTCTTCAAAATGAGCACTTAACTCAATCCAATGGATCTTAACTTTTTGAGAGCATCAAGGTCCATTCCAATTTGGTTGGAACATGGATTTAGAGGCCTAAGATGTGTAAGTAAGAAGTATTCAACATCAAGCCAAAGATCTTGCAAGATTATGCTTAGTTGGCAAAAATCTTTCTTTTCTCCTTAAGAATTTTTCCTATTAGTTGAATACATTACCTATATCTAGTTAGGATCTCTGTTAGTTATTCACTATTGTAAGGTATTTCATTTAAGTTTCCCTTGTTAGGACAATTTGTTTAGTTGAATCTTATTTCCCAATCTTAGCTTAACTTTAGTTTTCCTTGTCTAGTTAGAAAAGCTTAATCCTTAAAACATTAGGACTACTTCATTCTAGTACACTAAGTTAGAGCAATATAGATTTTTTTGGTTTTTCTCAAGCAATGTAAAAGTTATAAATAGCCTTATATTTTACCAACATAAGATTGAATCAATAATATTTTCCTTAGCAATTTTGCTCGTGAGACTAAATGTTCTTATTGAGTTATTGAGTGGACTTGAAAAGATTGTTAAATGAAGGCTTAATGATTTCACAAACTTATTGATTCTAATCTAAAATTTATTTAGTTAAATTAGGGTTTGAATGAATAAACACTTTAAATCTTTATAACTTAAGTTATAAACATGTTTTCCAAAGGTCTAGTTGGGGTTTAAAGATCTATCTTATTCTTGATTCTTGAATTATATTTAGGACGTATGTAATAAAAACATACGGATAACGATCAATCGAACCTTGTTCATACCATTTGACATCAAAGCCAAGGTAATCCAAGATAAAAAAAAAAAAAAGGTATCATTCTTTCTTGTTCTTGCATTATTCTATGATTAGAACACATAAATTACATTCTCTTTCTTCTTATTCTCCATTCGACCTACTTTGAATTCTTGCATCTACATTGTTTTATCATCAAATTAGTCAATCTCATCATCATATATCATAATTCTAGAATTGCATCATCAAATTTAATCAAATTTGCATACGTGTGCAAAATTTTCGTAAATTAAGAAACTTTGCAAAATCATAATTTTTAGTATTTTTCTTCCATTCAAATTCTATTTTTCTTCAATAATTGATCATTCTTGTGCCCCTAATTGCATGATTAAAGTGTTAATCTCAAGAAATTCATTGAAATTTGAAAGTTTGTCAACATTTTCTTAAATGGAGGAAGCTTGATTTTTAAATTATTTCTTGCAATTTCTTCATCCTTTTTTTATTCAAATTTTTTCTTTTTGCTACAAATCACATGTTTGGTGATTCTTGATGTCTATGGTTGAACCTTATCCAAAAATTCAAGAAAGACCATAATTACCAAAATACCCCTTTTTTACCCAATTTAACTTCCTGTTGTAATTTCTTACATCATTTAGTTATTGTTCATGTTTCTTTGAATTCTAACTTTATTTTAGATTCCAAAAGTCAATAAAAAAAGAAAAGTTAAAAAAATAAAATAAAAGAAAGGAAGGAAGTTAGAATTGCATACAAGCTATTTTGAAGCCAAATTTGGTGCATACTTACTTTTCCTCCAATTCTTATTTCAAAACACCAATTTGCAACTTCTAATTCCCTTTTCAATCTAAATTTGTGATTAGACATTTAGATTTTACTATTCTTGTTTCTTTGTACCTAATTGTGTTGTTTTCAAATCTTTTATTTTCTAAGTATTTCTAAGATTAGTTTTTGCTTGTTTGTGTTCAGTTTAGGCTCAATTCAACATAAAGTAACCTAGTCCTTAAAAAACTTAAAGAAAATAATCTAAGAGAGGTAAAAGACAAGAGTGGTGAGCTTATAAAAAGGTAAAAGCTTGTTTTGAGTTAAGCATGGGTGAGAGTGTTATCTTTTAAGTGTAAACATGTGGGGAAGTGTTTTATGAGTATTTCTTTTGTTATTTGCTAACCATTATAAATTCTAAAGAAGATTCAGAGTGGAAATTGTTCACAAACGCATCACAAGCTCATATGGCCCAAGTTGAGAAGCAATTTCACGCAATGAATGAGAAAAGTAAAGGTTTAAGAATCACCTTAAATTGTAACATCACTCGCACCAATTCTAAGCTACCAAGGTGTGGGAGGCTTGCTCATGTTGATGAGGACGACGATTCTATAGAAGGAAACTCACAAAGATCTAGCAAGTAAGATGACAATCATAATAGCATGAAGATGAAGATTCCTACTTTTGGTGGTTCAATGATCTATAAGTTTATTTAACTTAGGAAAAAAAGTAGACTTTATTTTTCATTGTCATAATTATAGTGAAAATAATAAAGTTAAATTAGCCATTATAATTTGTGGGATATGGTGGTATCAAATTAGAAGTATTATGAGGAGATGTGGGGATCCACCAATTTTTACTTAGGTAGATATGAAGAGGGCCATGAGAAATAGATTTGTTCTTAGTTATTACCTTAGAAATGTACATAAGAAATATACCTTACCAATGATGATGATTGTAAGTGAAGATCATATTAAAATAGACCTTGAGATGCCTTCATTAGAAGATACTAATGATGATGATTGTAAGGATCCTAATAAGGTAACTAGTAAGAATATAATTATGGTTAGGAGTTTTTTATGACAGTATGTTAAGGATGGTCAAATTCAAAGAGAAAATGTTTTTCATTCTAAATGTAGGATTAATGGTAATTTATGTCTTATTATTGTTAATAGTGGTAGTTGCACCAATACAGTTAGTTCCTATGTTATTGAAAGGCTAAATTTACTAAGTATGAAAAATCCTAGACCTTTTAACTTGCAATGGCTAAATAATAGTAGCGAAGTAAAAGTAATTAAACAAGACATGATATCATTTTCTATTGTAGATATAAAGATGAGGTGCTTTATGATGTTATCCCTATGCAAGCTAGCCATGTACTTTTAGGTCAACCATGGCAATTTGACAGGCAAGCTAAACATGATGGGTTCTCTAATACTTTTGAGTTTGATTTTGTGGCAAACATATTGTTTTGTATTCTTTATTACCTCAATAAATTTATGAGGATTAAAAAGTAATGAGAGAGAAAGAGAGAAATAGAGAATTTAACCAAAAAAAAAAGAAAAATTAATGCGGCAAAAGGAAAGTTGTGAGAAAACCAAAGAGGGATGTAAGTAAAAACTAATAAAAAATAGAAGATAGAGTATATGCCTAAAAGAAAAGAGATGGGCATGCAAAAGGAGAGAGTATGAAAAGTGCATTTTATACTAAAAAGAGTAATGTGAGGAAAGCCTTGCTAGCTAAAACATCCAATTATATACTTTTGTATAAAGATTTGCGACTAACATGTTTTTCTTTTAATGATGAACAAGGAAATTTTCTTCCTAGTTCTTTATTTCTTTATTACATGATTTTTCAGATTTGTTCTCCGAAGATGTGCCTAAAGGATTACCACTTTCAAGAGGTATAGAAGATCAAATACACTTTATTCCTAACTCACAAATCCCTAATGGACCCACTTATAGAAGTAGTCCCAAGGACACAAAGGAGATTCAAAGACAGGTAGAAGAACTTATGGACAAAGGTATGGTAAGGGAACATATGAGTCCATATGTCATACCTATTTTATTAATACCTAAAAAGGATGGTTCTTGGCGTATATGTGCATATTGTAGGGCAATTCACAAGATAACAATTAAATATAGGCATCCAATTCTTGGGCTAGATGACATGTTAGATGAATTACCCAGTGCATGCATGTTTTCTAAAATTGATTTGAAAAGTTGTTACCACCAAAATAGAATGTATGAAGGGGATGAATGGAAAATAGCGTTTAAGCCTAAATATGGATTGTATGAACGGTTAGTTATGCCTTTTGGGCTAACTAATGCCCTTAGTACTTTTATGAGATTGATAAACCATATCTTGTATGCATACTTGGTAAATTTGTAATAGTTTATTTTGATGACATTCTTGTTTATTCCAAATCTTTAGAAAAGCATTTAGAGCATGTTAGGTTCGTTTTTAATATTCTGTGAAAAGAAAATTTTTATATTAACTCTAAAAAGTGTTCTTTTTGTACTTCTGAGCTTGTTTTTATAGGTTTTGTTGTTGTCAAAGATGGAATAAAAGTTGATAAAGAAAATGTAAGTGTCATCAAGGCATCACTGATTCCATTTTATGTAAGTGAGCTAAGGTCTTTTCATGCTTTAGCAAATTTATATATGAGTTTGTAAAGGATTTTAACACTATTACGACTCCCTTGACTAAAATTATATAAAAAAGTGGGTGGTGCAATAAAAAACTTTTGAATCGTGGAAATCTAAGTTAACTAGTGCACCTTTATTAGCTTTGCTTAATGATAGCTAAAATTTAAATGATCCTAGTAAGTGCACTAGTTATCAAGTAGTAAAAAGATATCATTCTCACAAGAATTTAACAAAAAAAATACTAAAACTATAATTAACTTATGATTATTTGAACAATCGAATTTAGGAGAATAATTAAATTAAAAAAATTCAAAATAAATAAATTATAGAAATTTAAAGACTAAAAGCAAATAAAAGGAAGGTAATAAATAATTTGAGTTGCAATAATCAAATTTAACAAGGTAGGACTATTGGTCCACCTAACCACTCTAATAGATTTCAATTTATTAAATTTAATCAAGATAATTTATTATTTTCATAAGCTAAGATTTTTCCCTAAAATTGGTTAATTTTCCCTCCTAAGATATATTAATTTTGCTCCTATCAAGTAACTCTCAGATCCCTCTATAGAGTTCTCAAGATAGAAAGTGCATTAAAATCTGTGAAAAACCCATAAAATCATATGATTCATGTATATATATCCCTATATATCATTCAATTCACACCATAAATTAGTTAGTCAATTATGCAAGATCATTTTCTAATTCATTCACATAAACTACATCAATAAAGAGGTGATCAAGTTCTCAATAACATCAAGTATACTAATTCATGGACAATATGAAAATAAAAATATATTGATTAAATAAATTAAAAATCAATCCATTGTTATGATAAGACTATTCATAGCCTTAGCTATAAGAAAATTAGCTCATGAAGAAAGAAAGAAAACTAGAAAGAAGAAAAGAAAAACTCGTGGGTTGGCAATGGAAGAAGAGAATGTCTCCAATTGAGGTTGTTGCGCTCCTTTTCTCTTAACATTTTGCTTCTCCTCCATATAAGAAAAGAGACTCATATTTATAGCACAACAATCTCTCTCAAAAATCTTCCAAAAATCCCTAAAGGAATTGTCTTTCTAATTCATTTTGCATAATATTAAAAGAAGATCTAAATATAGGGTAAATCTACTAAACCAAATCTCGTAATTAGGATAGGATTTTCGATGAAAATTAGGCTAAAAATTGAGTCCTTGTTCTTTTAAATTCATCAGCCTCATATTGGCAAAAATTAAAGAATCTTGCAAATTAATGTCTTAACTTAGTTTTTCAACCTTAATGCACCTGAAATATTAGATTTAAATTTCTTGAATATAAAATTCAACTAAAATTGAAAATTAAGCACACAATTTGGAAAAATTATCACAATTAAAATATGCACTTTTGTGCCCTATCAAATTCCCTCACACTTAAGATAACGATTGTCTTCAAGCATACTTAACTTAATAAACTTGCAAGTCTTCATCCATTACTCTTTTAGTTTGTCATCAAACAATATTGAATTATTTCATAATGAACTCAAGTCAAATTGCAAAAAAAAGAAATGAACATTTCACAGATGAACTCTTTAAAACAAAGATAAATATTTCTTTGCCTTGCCAACTTCTTTAAAATCAAATGCAACAAGATTCAAATACCCTCTCAATGATTTCACTCAATGTGCTCAAAGTGTTTAAGGTATCAATAAATTCTCAAGTCAAAATAAGGGATGATATTACCATAAGTTTGCCCATATATCATATCTCCATCACTTAATATGAGTTTTATGCATCAAAAATCAAAAAGTGGTATAAAATGGGTTGCAATGGGATTTGGGCTTAGGTTTAATAAAAGGAATTAATGTGTGAAAAATTATTAAAGGAATTAATCTGGTTGGCATAAATCTTACCTTTTATTTCAATAACCACATCTAGAGCAATCAAATTATTTTTCTTTTCCTTTATTTTTCTTTTTATTATTTTCTAAATTGTTTTTAGCCTTTTTACGTTAAAGCAAACATTTATGATGAATGCCTCTAGTTACTTAGGATAAAACAAATTTAGAATGTTTTAGTAGACTCATAAATTGGCAACCATTTGACATGAAAATAAATAATTATAATGAATATCCCCGGTTACTAAGCACCAACATAGAGAGGTGGAAATTTGAATCTTTTTTTTTAACAATTTGCTCAAAAGTGGTTCTCATTCTCATGCCAAATCACTTAAAATCCTTTGATAAAAAAGGGTAAATAAAAATTAAAAAGGTTCAAGGTAAAATTAATGTGGTGCAAACAAATAAAGGGATTAAGGCTCAACTTGGCTTTCCTAAGGGAATAACATGAGGGTAGGCTTTTGATGGGCTTAAAGGGGCTAACATAGATACCTTTCCTATTTTTTAACATAAAAAGTCATTAATATGGTCTCAAAATGCAAAACAAAGAAAGTTATAGAATATGCAACACAAGTTTGACAACACTCAACAAAAGAAAATAGAGCAACAAAGAATAAAAAAACACTCATAAGCTTAAAAGCTCACAATTGAGGTTCAGTTGTATTGAATCTTGCACATTTTTCATTCAAGTCAATTATCAAAGTAACCCACTTACCCAAGTAAAAGAAATTCACTTAGTCATGCTTGCATCTTTTATAGTAATATTTTCTCAGGCGTAAAGTTCATAATAACTCAAAATCATTTAAAAACTAACACAAATAAGAAGGATTTTCTCAAAGAAAATACTATCAAGCAAGAAAAAAAAACTGCCAAAGTCAAAGAATGTATTCTAAACATGCAAAACCTCCCTCACACTTAGAAGGCACATTTTCCCCAATGTAGGAAAAAGAAAAAGAAAGAAACGAAACTAACAAGAAATAAAAATTTGTAAAAAGAAAGCGATATGAACTAAGTTAGGGGCAACTTAAAGTTATGAAGAATGAAAGGAACCAACAAGAAGATCACCTTCAAAAGGAGGAAAGGCAAAAGAAATTTCCAAAAATATTTCAAGCATCTTTTGGTGGAAGAATAAAATTCCCAAAGAGGAACTAATAGAGAGGCGACATATAAGGAAGAAAAGTAAAAAAAAAAAAATCAAGTGAAAAAATCTTTCCATGATTAACATGATCTCAATATATCGAATTGACAATATCTCAACATATCATTCTCTTCCTTTTCTTCTTCTTTTGCCCAAATGCCATATCCTACTTAATTATGAGTTTTGTTTTTCTTTTCTTCAATTGGAATAACACCTTTTAGGAGATTAAAATCCTATTTGGCCAAATAGGAAATGTTATCTTCCTATTTAGAATGTTTCTTATTTTCTAAAATAGAATTAAGTCTTTTTTCTTCCTACATAGAAAAGCAATGTAAAGCCTATATAAAGGCTATCAAAAATGTGTAAAAGTAGTTGATGCTCAATACAATTATGATTTCTTACAAAATTTAATTCTCTTCATAAGCTCTTAATAGGACTTAGTGAGATTATTGAGTGAGTGCTTAATAATTTCACAAACTTATTTAATTCAAATTCCATCACAATTGCATAATTTTGCAAAAATTCCTTAAATTAAGGAACTTTGCAAAATCTTTGACTTTGTGTCTTTCTTCCATTCAAATTCATGTTTTTTCATCAATTAACCATTCCTGTAACCTTAATTTTTTATTTGAAGTGTTTGATTCAAGAAATTGCTTGAAATTTGGCAGTTGCCAAAATTTTCTTAAATTAAGGAAAACTTGATTTTTAGTTTGTTTCTTGCAATTTCTTCAGTGTTTCTCATTCCAATTCTCTTTTTTTTTTTGTCTAATAACTTTGTTACTATTTCTTGAGTGTCTAGGGCTAAACCACATCATTCAAATTCAAAAGGAAGGTGGACATTATGAATTTGTCACTAATTTTACTTCATTCGGCTTCTACTTGTTTTTGCATTATTTTTGAGTTGTTCTTTGTAATTCTTTCAATTTCAATTCTGGTTTAAGCTTCCACGATAAAAAAAAAAAAGTACAGTAAAAAAACATTAAAAAAAAAAGACGAGGTAAGAAAAGAAAAGAAAAGAAAGAAAGAAGGAAAGCTAGAAAATTGCATAAGAACTTTTTTTTTTACCAAAAGAAGCCGATTTCAAATTCTTTTATTCCTATTGAACTTAGGCTTAATTCCTACCATATTTTTGAGTTCAAAACATCAATTTGCAACTTCAAATTGCTTATAAATTCTTAAATTATGTTTAGGTCTTTAAAAATGTATTTTTGCAACCATTTGTGTTATTTTCAATTTTTTTGTTTTCTAAGTGTCTCAAGAGCTGGTTTTACTTGTTTGTGTTTAGTTCAAGCTTCACTTGGCATAAATTAACTAGTCCTTAAAGAATTTAAAGAAAAGAAACTTGAGAGGTAAAAGGCAAGAGTGTGTGAGATCATAAGAGGAAAAAATACCTTATTATGAAAAACACGAGGAGAGTGTCATCGCTTTAAGTGTAAACATGTGAAAGAGTGATTTTGTGAGGATTTTCTTTTGTTATTTCTAATCATGGAAAATCCTAGTGATGATAAGCTTGATGTTAGTAGCAAAGAACTTTTATTTGCAAGGAGATTTTTAAGTGCCCAAATTAAGGATGGTCAAGAGGAAAGGGAAAATATTTTTCATTTTAGATGTAGAGTTGATGGTAATCTTTGTCTTGTTATTATTTGTGGTGGTAGTTGCACTAATGCGGTAATGCGGTAGTACCTATCTTAATCAAAGGCTTAAATTACCAACTTTGAAACATCCTAAACCTTATAACTTTAATGGTTAAATGATAGTGGGGAAGTAAAACTTACTAGGCAGGTCAAAATTATGGTTACCATTGGTAGATATAAAGATGAGGTGTTACGTGATGTAATTCCTATATAAGCTAGCCATTTTCTTTTGGGTTGACTATGGCAATTTGATAGGCGAGCTAAACATGATGGGTTTTCTAATACTTATGAGTTTGATTTTAGGGGCAAGCATATTGTTTTGTATTTTTTATCACCTCAACAAATTATAAGGACCAAAAAGTAATGAAAGAGAGAAAATGCATTTGAGAAAGAAAAAGAATTGATGCAGCAAAAGGAGAGCTATGAGAAATCCCATGAGAGGTGCTGGTAAAGAGTGGAAAAATGAGAGCTTAGAGTGAATGCACATAAAAGGAGAGAGGTGCATGGAAAATGAGAGGGTGTGCAAAAGAAAACCCTAATGTTAAAAAAGAAAAATGAAAGTTATTCTTCCAAGGCCATAACCATGTTTTGTTCAAAGGGATGTATTATGCAACTAACAAACTTTATAATCTTTTGTATAGTGTTTTTATGTCTTTTTTACAAGGTGATGAAGAATGGTTTTCATTGGAGGAACCTAGCAAAGAAGCCAACTTAAGTCTTAACATTTATAACGGTGTTATAATGAAGAATGAGGTTACAAATTTGTGTAAAAGGGAGTTTTCTAATTTTTGTTTAGATGTTTCTTATTGTTTTTCTACTTCTAAATGTTTTTGTTCTTGTTTTTTTACTTATTTTTATGTTGTTAGTCTTTCTTTAATACACTTTATTCTTTTTGCATTTCTTCAATTTCTTTAAATCAATTGCAATATGTTTCTTATTCTTTAAAATGTGATTTTAATAGCGATAATTCTTCTATTTCTTATTTAAATACTTTTAGTTGTTGGTGTTATTCCAAATAAATTCCCACTCAAACTAAGACATAACTTTTACTTGTTCAAATAACAACTAAGGTGAAGAAGGGTCAAGAACAATGAATCACTTTATGATAAACAAATTTATTTTGCAAGTTTGTTATTACAGATAGCTCTTACAAAAGATCATACTAATGATGTATGCAATACTTAAATTCTCGATGTAGATGCTACATGGTTAGTTCTCATCTTTCAGAGACTATGAGTGTAATAGGTTCACCCAAAGATGATCAATCCCATGGCTATTGAGAATGAATTAAATCAAATGGTTCTATTTCTCAATCTTTTCTGACTTGCTCCTACGGAACCAAAAGGTCAAAAAGAATGAGGAAAATTGGTCATTCACAACCACTTATGAAGGATTCCTCGAAAAGTTAAAGATTGGTAATCATTTTTAGAAATCAAATGGATTCAATCTTACGCATACGCGAGGAAAGTAATGAAAAAAGAAAGAAGAACTCATCTTCTTTCTTTTATCATTTAGGAGTCATGCAAGATGAAAATCTCATGCACAGTTTTAAATGAGAAACAGAAGAGAGGAATCCTCTTTTCGACTCTGACTCTCCACTACAGTCGTTGATTTTCTTTTTGTTACTTCAAAAGTAGTTGCTTTAGCTTCAGCCACTCAAATTTTTGATATTCCTTTTTATTTCACATCAAACGAATGACATCTTCTTCTGGAAAGCCTAGCTATTTTGAGCATGATAGTGGAGAATCTTATTGCTATTACTCAAACAAGCATGAAATGTATGCTTGCATATTCATCTATAGGTCAAATCGAATATGTAATTATTAGAATAATTGTTAGAGAATTAAATGATGGATATGCAAGCATGATGTTGGACTAGGGTGGTTAACCTTAAGTTTTAGACCTCTTTTGATCTTGGCAAAGGAGATTGTTCATGTCTAATGTTTTAATTAAGTGTTGTTTTTATAGAATTAAGTTAGATTTTTAATTAGAAGTTGGAAGGATTGCATAATCTTCAAGAAGGCAAAGTTCATCCAAATTAGTGGTCAGTGGTTTGTAATTTGCGATTGTGACTTAGTTCAAGGACAGGGTGAAACTTAGCCAGACAGATTCACAGGCATCTTCGTTGTCACAACTCATCTAAAGATGGGAGTGTCAAAGTCACAGACAAATTTATGGTGTGTGTCATGCTTTAATCGCGACCGCAACTTTCAACGTGATTAAAGAGGGAAGCCAATCCATAATCATAGCATGCCAAGTATCCCAGGTATCCGTTGGAGAACAAAATTTGCAAGGACGACATTTTAAATAGCGACCATGATTCAAGAATAAGAAGATTGTCTTTCAAACAGAAGAATTAACATCCTAAGTCATGCCATGTACCAAGAAGAATCACGATCACGACTTTTGTGAGCAGTTAGAATACAATAGCTATATTTTCCTGATGGACCAATGAGGAGCTGCCATGTGGACTAGTCGTTTGACACAAATGAGTTTTTTTGTTGTAATTTTTGGCTCCCATATGGAAATTTTGATTTCGCAACCACGATTGACCAGTAGCAACTGCAACTCCTCCCTAACATGTAATTAATGTAAAATTTGTCTAGCATGTCTTAAAGATTTGTTGAGCTTTAAAGTCTAACGTCTCTTTGGTGGGTATGAGATATAAATACTCCACCAAACAGTGATAAATTAAATAGTTAGAGAATTCATTACTTGTGTTAAAGATCTCAATATTTTGTTACTTAATTTCTTCTTTTTTTTGTGAAATTGTAAGTGTTAGGTGTGAGCATTAAACACCAATTGTAAGAAAGGTTATAATGTGAGCTTGTGAAAATGCTTAAAAGAGGTTGTTATGTGAGCCTTAAAAACACATAGTGTAAAGGTTATTGTGTGAGCCTTGAAAACACAAAGTGTAAAAGTTAGGTGTGAGCTTGGAAACACCATTCTGAGATTAGTGGAACACACAATTGCAGAGAATTGGGGAGTGGACATAGGGTTGATTATACCCAAACCACTATAAATCGTGTGTTTTCTATTATACTCATTTCTTTATCCTCATTTAAATTTTTTTATACACCAATTCAACCCCCTTTCTTGGTGTCTAGGGCCAACAAGTGGTATCAGAGCCAAGTCTTACATACAAGCCTTAATTGAGTGAGCAAAGTTCATGGCACAAGAGGGAATCCACTCATACATCAAGCCCTACTTTAATGGATCCGACTATACTCATTGGAAGTATAGGATGGAAATTTACCTTGATACAGAAGTGGTGGACCTTTGGGATGTGGTTGTCAAAGAATGGAAGCTACCTACTAAAGTAGTGGATGGAATTGAATAATTTATTCCAAGGGAAGATTGGGTTGAAGCCCATAAGAGATCCAATCACAAAAATAAGAGAGCAATAACCATTCTCTCTCTAGGGAAGAGATTCGAAGAGTGCAACATTGCCAAACAGTTCATGCCATTTGGAAGACTCTTGAGAACTACCATAAAGGCACAACTCTAGTTAAATCAAGCCGTTTGGAGATGTACGTGATGGAATGGGAGCTCTTCATGATGAAGAACCATGAAAGCATCACTGAAATGATGAATAAACTCTTATCCATCGTCACTAACATGAAGAAAATTGAAAGGACTCTCACCAACAATGAGGTAAACATAAAAATCCTTAAAACTCTTCCATTAAATAAGTTTTGTGCTAGAGTGTGCAGCATCCAAAAGTCCAATCCAGAGATTAGAAAGGTTCCAACAAATGTGTTGATATGCAAACTCTTAACTCATGAGTTGGCCTTACAAAAAGACGAGCAAATGAAGAAACTAAGGGGCCAAGGAGATAAACCAGAAAAAGAAAGAATAAACTTAGCACTTAAATCCTCAACAAAGGAGAAGGAGGTAAAAACTACCTCTAGTGATGAAGAAAATGACAAAGAAGAAGAGGAGCTAGCAATGCTTTCAAAAAGGACAAAGGAGTTTATTAGAAGAAGAAAAGAAAGAAGAAGCTTCAAGAAGACAGCTCCTAATCTAAGAGAGAGATCCAATGAAGTCACTTGCTATAAATGTGGTAAGCAATGCCACATCAAGTACGATTGCCCCAAATTAAAGAAGAAGAAGAGATGGGACAAGGAGAAGAAGAAGAGTTTTTCAACCACTTGGGATGACAGCTCAAGTGAAGATGAAGAAGAAGGAGAAGTTTTCAACATTTGCTTCATGACACAAGAAGATTCTCCAAATGTGGTAGGTACTTCTTCCCATTCTCATTCTGATTTTGTTGAATTTGATAAGATAGATAAAGAGCTTTTAGAGGCTCTTACTATGAGATGTGACAAATACAAGTCACAAATGAAGTCTTACAAAAAAAGTGTAAAAAATTAGAGGATGATTATAAATCCCTCAATGATCTTATAAGCGATTTGAGAGCATCAAATGATGAGTTCAAAAAATCTATGGAAAATCTTTCTACATCATCTTCTTTATTGGCTTCATTAAGAAAAGAGAATGACTATCTAAAAGGAGAAGTCATTGAGCTTAGAAGCTCAATCTCCAAGTTCCACAAAGAAAAGGAAGCCTTGGACACATTGATTGTGTCACAAAGACCACCATTAATTAGACATGGTCTAGGCTTTAATGGAGCCTCCTCATCATCTCAAACTACATTTGTTAGATCATTAGAACCTCAAACCTCAAGTGTTGAGGTAATTGAGAAGAATAATGCTCCTAACACTAAGCCTCCTAAGCCTAAGGGAAAAGGGAAGGCTCATCTAAGCTCAAGAGCCAAGACTCAAAGAGCTAACCATGCCTACATGTACAAAAGGCATGCTCACTCTCATAAATAATTCCCTACTACTTCTCATCATACATACACATAAAAGCATTCATATAATCAAGGTATGAGAAGGCCTCCTACTCATACTAAATTTATGCATAGGAGAAAGACTTACAAGTCTAAACTCCAATGTCATTATTGCATGAAATTTAGGCATGTTAACATTCATTGTTTTATTAGGAAGGCTCACTTCAAATTAGAGGACCCTTTAACTCCTAACCGCCTAGGACCCAAGTATGTTTGGGTACCTAAGAAAAGGTGACACACTTTTGTTGTGTAAGGGAGTGTGGCAGCCACCCAATCAAGTAATTGGCATGTGGATAGTGGATGTTCCAGGCATATGACTGGAAATAAAAAGCTATTCACAACATTGAAGGAAAAAGAAGGTGGAGATGTCACATTTGGTAACAATGTCAGGGGTAAGGTAATTAGCATTGGAACCATCAGTAAGAATGGTTGTTCATTAATTGATAATGTTTTATTAGTTAGTGGTTTACAACATAATTTGTTAAGTATAAGTCAATTGTGTGACAAAGGTAATAAAGTCACCTTTGTTCTTAGGGAATGTCGAGTCACCACTTTAGTGGATGATGAGGTTATTTTCAAGGGTGAAAGAAAAGGCAATACCTACTCTATTGACTTAGACAATTTGGCTAACTAATCTTTTAAGTGTCTTATGTCTTTAAGCAATGAAGCTTAGTTATGGCATAGAAGGCTTTAACATGCAAGCATGGATCTTCTTCAAAGCCTATCTCAAGGAAAGTTGGTGGAAGGCCTTCCCAAGCTAAATTTCACTAAAGACAAGACATGTGGTCCTTACCGAATGGGGAAGCAACATCAAGCCTCCCACAAAGCAAAAAATGTTGTAAGTTCTTTTGGACCTCTTCAACTAGCCCATATGGATTTGATAGGACCTACTAAGAGTGCTAGCTTAGGTGGAAAGCATTTTGTACTAGTCCTAGTTAATGACTACTCTAGGTTTACTTGGGTATCCTTTTTAGATCATAAGAGTGATACTTTTGAAGCTTTCAAGAGTTTTGCAAAAAGAGTTCAAAATGAAAAAGGTTACTTCATTTCTTCTATTAGAAATGACCATGGAAAGGAATTTCAAAATGAATATTTTGAAACTTATTATTTGGAGAATGGAGTTTTTCATAATTTTTCAACTCCTAGAACACCACAACAAAATGGTGATGTAGAGAGAAAAAATAGAACACTAGTTGAAATGGCTAGAACTATGCTAAATAAGTATTCTTTACCAAATTACTTTTGGGCCAATGCCATTAATACTTCATGTTACATTGTAAATAGAGTTTTTAAAAGACCCATTCTCAATAAAACTTCTTATGAGCTATGGAATGGTAGAAGACCCAAGATTTCATACGTAAGAGTATTTGGAAGTAAGTGTTATATTTTAAATACCAAGGATAATCTTGGGAAATTTGACTCCAAGACCAATGAAGGAATTTTCTTAGGATATTCCACCTTTAGCAAGGCATATAGAGTCTTTAACAATAGTTCAATGTAGTTGAAGAGTCTATGAATGTTGTCTTTGATGAATCTAGTAAACTTAATCTTGAGAAAAGTGTTTTTATTGATGATCTTGTAGGTGATTTTGAAGAGCTGGAATTGAAAGACACCACAAGAAGAGAGGATACAAGCAAGGAAGGAGGCGAATCATCAAAAAGATGAGGAGCCACAACATTAACAAAAAGATGAGCCAAGCCAAGATCTACCCAAAGATTAGAGATTTTCCAAATATCACCCTAAGGACTTAATCATTGGTGATACCTCCAAGGGTGTAAGTACTAGATCACAACTTAATCCTTTAGATTTGCATTTGTTTTTCAAATTGAGCCAAAATTAATTGATGAGGCTCTTGATGATGAGAGTGGTGCTTGCTATGCAAGTGGAACTCAACCAATTTGAGAGAAATAAGGTATGGGAACTTGTCCCTAGGTCTAAAAAACACTCTATTATAGGTTGCAAATAGGTATTTAGGAATAAGTTAGATGAGCAAGGTCTTATCACAAGAAATGAAATTAGATTGGTTGCTAAGGGATACTACCAAGAAGAAGGCATAATTATGATGAGACTATTACCCCCGTTGCAAGATTAGAGGCCATTAGGATACTTTTAGCTTTTGCATGTCACATGAATTTTAAGCTTTTTCAAATGGATGTTAAAAGTGCATTTTTGAATGGAATAATTAAGGAGGAAGTTTATATTGAATAGCCTCCTGGTTTTGAGTCACATTGTTTTCCAAATCTTGTTTTTAAATTAAACAAAACCTTATATGGATTAAAACAAGCTTCAAGAGCTTGGTATGAAAGGCTTAGCTCATTTCTCTTGAAAAATGATTTTGAAAAAGGAAAGGTGGACACCATATTATTTGTCAAAAAGCATAAGCATGATACACGAATTGTACAAATCTATGTTGATGATATCATTTTTGGTGCTACTAATGAGTCTCTTTATGAGGACTTTGCTAAGTGTATGACTAGAAAATTTGAAATGAGCATGATGGGAGAGCTCATATTCTTTCTTAGTGTACATATTAAGCAAACCAAAGAAGGGATCTTCATCAATTAAGCCAAGTATATAAAGAAAATACTCAAGAAGTTTGGCATGGATGGTTGCAAAGTAGCCAAGACCCCCATGAGTGGTACCATCACGCAAGACAAAGATCAATCGGGTAAGACAGTAGATGAAAAGAGATATCGAGATATGATCGGATCTCTACTTTATCTTACTGCTTTTAGGTCGGATATCATGTTTAGTGTATGTATGTGTGCTAGGTTATAATCCTCTCCTAGAGAGTCACATTTAAATGTTGTTAAGAGAATTTTTAAGTACTTGCATGGTATAATTCACTTAGGGTTATGGTATCTTATGGATTCATCCTTTAGTCTCATAGGATATTCAGATGCGGATTATGTGAGTAGTTTATTAGATAGAAAAAACACTTCTAGGACTTGCCAATTTATAGGAGAATGCCTAGTATCTTGGTTTAGCAAAAAATAGGTGTCGATTGCCTTATCCACTGCAGAAGCCGAGTATGTTGTTGTGGGTTATTGTTGCACCCAAGTTTTTTGGATGAAACAACAATTGAAGGATTTTGGCAAAGTGATTGATCACATTCCTATTAAATGTGATAACACTAGTGTTATTAATCTTTCTAAGAATCTCATCCAACACTATAGGAGTAAACACATAAATAGTAGACATTATTTCCTTGGAGATCATGTGCAAAAAGGTGATGTTGTGTTAGAGTTTATTGACACAAATCATCAACTTGTAGATATTTTCACTAAACCTCTCAATGAAGAAAGATTGAACTTCATTAAGAGAGAATCGGGAATGCTTGATGGAAGCTCCCTAAAGTGAAAATTTGATCTTATATGTATGATTGTTATGTGTGTTGATTGTTGTTTGTTAATTGTATGCGTTATATTTTTTATGTGGCATATTCTAAGTGGATCACAATTTTGATTTTTTCAAAACTTATTTTCATTCTTATTCTTGTTGATTCATAATTTATGGTCATTATCTTATCTTCACGGTCGTGAATTATAAGTTTTAGTCATCCAACTATCAAACATCAAATCATAGTCGCGAGAATCAAGCTCCACCGCAAATTTTGGTTAAGAATTCAATTTTTTGACCGTTGAAGTGCGGATTTCCGAGAAAAATTTATTCGTTACTAACATGTTTTGAAATTTGCGATCGCAACTCATGGATTTGCGAACGCGAATTAGGGTAACAACCTAGACATTTGTGATTTGACTGCCAACCATTTCTATCTCTTCATCAATGCTTTTTTAGTCATTTCTAGCCATTTACAGAGACTTCAAATGGCTATAAAAACCACCTTCAATAGTAACATCCTCACTTCACTTCTAACATCAATTTCTCTCTTTCAAAACTCTCTAAAACACACAAATCTCTTTATCCTTTGTAATGGCTCCAAAGAAGATTTCCAGAGCAAATAAAGGCAAGGTTGTGGCTCAGCCCTTTGCACCCCTTGCTCTTCACCTCATGAAAGGCATCACCAAGGAGGAGAAAGAGAGGTACAAAGCCAATTCTTCTAAGATCATCCTCCTCAACAAGATACCCTCTACCTCTCTGTTAGAAACCTTGGGCATCAATGCAGAGATTCGTGTTTTCCTCTCCAATTTGGGCTGAAACGAGTTCATCTTTCGGGATGAACCCGGTTACGAAGAAATTGTGCAAAAATTCATATGCATGGTCCAATTGAGTCGTAAAGCCTATTCATGAGAGGGACAATATGGGTTAGTATTTCATGCCTTTGGCGACCCTTTTTACATTACTTTCGACTAACTTTCTTCTATTTTCAATCTTCAAGTCAGAGAAAACATCCACTTCATAATCTCCGAACTTGATGTCATTTACTCTGAATTTTGGTCAGAAATTTCAATTGAAACCAAACACGACCTGAGATCCTCCCTAGCCAAACATATTAAAACCCTACCCCTTTGGATACTCCATCATGTCATGACCTTTTCAGTAAATGTTAAAGGTGATGGTAATGAGAAAGTATCACAAAAAAACTTGGCATTTCTTTTCTGCCTTATCAAAAATTAGTCGATTCAAACTGGATGGTGTCTTATGGATCAATTGATCCACACGAGTATCAAACCCAAAAGCCAATTCCTTCTGCCTTCTCACATTAGAACTATTTATTGCTTTGTAGGAGCACTTGATGAGAAAAATGAAAAATTCCTCACTAAGAAACTCCTTCCTTCATAAAACTTCCTTGATATCATCTATCTCATCAACGCTAAAGCGATTCACCTGGACACCTATGCCCGTACCCTAGGTGCTATTGGAGCAAAAAAAAGGGAGACTTCACAAGCTTCTAAAAGGAAGAGACTAGTTATTGAAGAAGGAGCTCTATCCATCCCTCCTCAACCAAAGCCTAAGGCTAAACTGTCTCTTGCAACCATCAACAACAAGCTTGATAAGTTGATGAGGATGATGAAAAGGAGATTTATGTTCGTCTCTCATCTTCATAGTGATATGATCGATTTGCAAGAGAAGTTGGGAGTCCCTTTTTGCCATCTTCCGGACTTCACAGAGTTTGATGATACTCAAGAAGAAGAAGGCAATGATGATGTTAAGGATAGAGATGAGGCTGAAGGTAAAGATCAGGGTGAAGATGAAGACTTTTCTAAAGATGATTCTCCTACTTTCTAGTTTAGGATCTCTTTTGTATTTTTCTTTTTGCAAAAAATGTGATCCCACTTTCCAAGTTTATATATATATATATATATATATATATATATATATATATAAATTGTTTCTTTGTTGAAATTTTGTGTTATGTGATTGCTTTACTTCATTTGTTTATGCATTTGCTCTTTACTTAACTACTTATGCATGTATTCTTTTCCCTTATGAACCCTCTTTTTGATCTTGCCAAAAAGGAAGAGATGGAAATAATCTAAGTCTAAGGAGGAGAGAAAATAACTTGCAAATAATAGCATTAGTTGAGGGGGAGCATAAGAGCATCATACTTAGAATTTTGGTCTTAAAGTCTTACTTAGAAAAATTTTCTTAAATTTCTAAGTATACATTTGAACAATTTATCACTCCAACTTCACATTTCTGCATAAATTTCTCTTAGGATCAATCTAAATTGTCAAAATAAAAAAGGGAAAGATTGTTGGACTAGGGTGGTTAACCCTAAGTCTTAGATCTCTTTTGATCTTGACAAATGAGATTGATCATGTCTAATATTTCAATTGGGTGTTGTTTTTGCAGAATTAAGTTAGATTTTCAATTGGAAGTTAGAAGGATTGCATAATCTTCAAGAAGGCAAAGTTCATCCAAATTCGCGATTAGTGGTCTGTAATTCATGACTGCGACTTAGTTCAAGGACAAGGTGAAACTTGGCCAGATGGATTCATGAGCATCTTTGTTGCCGCAACACATCCAAAGATCGAAGTGTCAAAGTCACAGAAGAATTTACAGTGTGTGTCATGCCTTAGTCGCGACCGCGACTTTCAAAGTGATTAAAGAGGGAAGTCAGTCCACAATCATAGCATGTCAAGTGTCTCAGGTATCTATTAGAGAACAAAATTCGCGAGGGCGACATTTTGGGTAGTGATCGCGATTCAAGAAGAAGAAGATTATCTTTCAAATAGAAGAATTCACATCCCGAGTCGTACCCTATACGAAGAAGAATTACGATCGCGACTTTTACGGGCAATTAGAATACAACGACTATATTTTCCTGATGGACCAATGAGGAGCTACCACATGGACTAGTCATTAGACATAAACGGGTTTTTCCGCCGTAATTTTTGGCTCCTATATGGAAATTTGGATTTCACAACCACGATTGACCAATAGCGACCGCAACTCCTGCCTGACATGTAATTAATGCAGAAATTGCCTAGAATATCTTGAAGATTTATTGAGCTTTAAAGTGTAATGTCTCTTTGGTGGTTATGGGGTATAAATACTCCATCAAACAGTGATAAATTAAATAGTTAGAGAATTCATTACTTGTGTTAAAGCTCTCAATCTTTTGCTACTCAATTTCTTCTTTTCTTATGAGATTGTAAGTGTTGGGTGTGAGCATTAAATACCAATTGTCAGAAAGGTTATAGTGTGACCATGTGAAAACATTTAAGAGAGGTTGTTGTGTGAGCCTTGAAAACACATAGTGTAAAGGCTATTATGTGAGCCTTGAAAACACAAAGTGTAAAAGTTAGGTGTGAGCTTGGAAACACCATTTCGAGATTAGTGGAATACCCAATTGCAGAGAATTGGGGAGTGGACGTAGGGTTGATTATACCCGAACCACTATGAATCGTTTGTATTCTCTTCTACTCATTTCTTTATCCTCATCTAAATTTGTTTTATACACCAATTCAACCCCCCCCCCCTTCTTGGTGTCTAGAACCAACAAATGATAACTTATATGCTCTTCTATATCTCTATGAATCTAGGAACTTTTGCTTGTATTGTATTATTTGGTCTACGTACTGGAACTGATAACATTCGAGATTATGCAGGATTCTACACAAAAGATCCTTTTTTGTCTCTCTCTTTAGCCCTACATCTCTTATCCCTAGGAGGTCTTCCTCCACTAGCAGGTGTTTTTGGAAAACTCCATTTGTTTTGGTGTGGATGTAGGTAGACCTATAGTTCTTAGTTTTAATAGGACTCCTTATGAGTGTTGTTTCTATTTAGTATTATCTAAAAATAATCAAGTTATTAATGACTGGACGAAACTAAGAAATAACCCCTTACATGCAAAATTATAGAAGATCCCCTTTAAGATCAAACAATTTCATCAAATTGAGTATGATTGTACGTGTGATAGCATCTACTATACCAGAAATATCAATGACCCCGATTATTGAAATTGCTTAAGATACCTTTTTTTAGCTTTTAGAATATATTTCTCAGTTCAAGATTCCTCTTACTAACTAGAATAAAAGAATTAGTAGATCTATTCTGCCCAAAATGGGAATAGATTAGGGTTATGAACTTATAATCTATAATCATATCGCACCAACCAGTGAATTAACCCGCTCAAATACAGTTTGAATAATGTACATTTCTCTACTTACTATTTATTGTTTTAAGGTTTAAGCATTTACCCATTTCATAATTCTCGCTTTTATTTATTTACGTAATCATTACTGTGGGCTTATCAGTAATGAACATTCACTCTGTTTTTGTTAAAATGTTACTATTTAATCTATGTAAGTAACATTTTAAAAATTGGATAAATACCTCTATTTTTTTACATCTCCCTTATTATTTTCCATGTATTATTAACATTACTTTTATATTTATTTTTTAATTAATATAATAATTTATATGTTAAATTTACAGATAGTTACTATCAACATACCATTGGAAATAATTTTCAACCCTTTGCCAAATTCGAAGTGGAATTAAAAAAATAATAATAACCTCATTCTCTACCATCTCTTTTATAACTTATAATTAAAAAAATAACTTATTCTAATAAATAAAGTCCGCAGCATCACTTGGCTGTCCTACAAGTTATTTTTTATGGTTCAGCAAAAATATAATTTTTTTTGGTATCGTTAAGTTTAGAAAAATCAGATAAGTTGGACAGCCCCTTAATTTAGAGACTACTTCAGAAAAAAAAGAAAACCCACGATTGTAATAGGTCCAGCTTTACGAGAAAAAGGTTTTCTAGACTCTCCGTTGTATTGTCTTATATCGCCCGAGCGAGCAGATAGATCCCAAAACCCTAGTAGACTTGAGCGGCCGACGGTCGTTGATAAACACCCCTTCATCATTGTTTTCTGTTTCTTCTTCTCCACGGTAATTTCTCACTGTAATTGCTATTATTTACTTAATTTCTTACCTATTTAATGGATTTATGTCGTATTTATTGCAGAACAGCTTGTAATTGGAAATTTCGATCTTGCAAAGGAGAAGCTTGTAGATGGAGGAGTGGGGTATTACTTTCTTTCTTTCTTTTTTCCTTGTAAATTGATGCAACTCAAGGTTTGGGTTGTAAAACTGAGGCATACATGTGGGTCTAGACTTGGTTGGTTGTTTAATTAAATTCATTATGACTGCTGGTTGCTGTTTTTAAGTCTACATGTGAGATTGGCTTCTGGAAATGTAGTTCGTGAGTGTAAAAAATTAAACAACAAAAATATTCAGGTATAGATTTTTGGTGATATAAATTGGTTTGGAGATAAGTTGTTAGGCTAAACGAATCTATTTTGTAAGGATAAAAGTTTATACTCTGGGGTCTTACTGAATACTGCACTCCAGATTACTAGATTCACTTGAGTATTCCGAGAATCTGTAGTTGGTAACAATTTCCTATATTTCTGCCACCGGGTTCTATCCTCTTTTTATGCTTATGAAAGATTGCTGATCTTTACGCATTTAGGTTAATGGTGGTTTTGTACTATTCTAAAAGCTTAAATGCTGTTTAGCTTCGTTTTCCCATCATTAAGTTAACGAGGTTGAATGTGATATTTAACTGAAAAATCTTCTGGTCCTCCACATCTCAAATGTAAGTTTGTTATATCTCTATTTCATACTCATCTTCTATTTAGGTAGGCTGTGTAAATTTAAGGTCTTTGGCTGTAGAATACATGAAATTCAGCAGTTCATTTTCTATATTGCCTTAATGTTTTGGAGGAAGGAAAATTTTTTCTATCTGATGAGATCTGATTGATAGTAATATATGGTTGGTTGAAAGCACTGATTATTCTACAGCGAAATTCTATAAAGTTGAACGAATTGATTATAATTGAAAATAGTCTCAAATATATGCATTTTTTTTAAAAAAATTTGATCATTTGACCTTATTCACCTGTCTAAAAGAAAAAGAGAGGAAATAGGATGCTGTCTCATGAAACTTATGCATAGAAAATGATATTTTTCGGCTTTCTCTGTAGAACTTTGAATCCTGCATTGTGCAATAAGTCTACTCTACATTCTTATAATGAACTTTTTATTTAATTTTATCAACATACATGTTTATTTTCCCCAGAGGATGAGCAAATTCCACCGCTCCTTTCAAAGGAGCAACCTAAAAGTAAATGGGATGATGAAGATGTGGATGAAAATGATGTGAAGGAATCATGGGAGGATGAAGATGAACCACCTCCGGTACGATCGATAAAGTAATCATATTTTGCATTCCTTAATCTTTTTTCAGATGACCGTCCTAGCCATAAATCCTTTACCCCAAGGATCACTTATAGATTAATCCATTGGAAGTGAGAATGTATAATCTAATGTGTCAATTGCTAAATGCATTATCTTGGAGACTGTGTGAGTGTCAATTATGAATTCGTAAACAAAATTACCGTTTTTCAAAAGCCAATGTGATTACTGAATCATCACAGTAATAGTGCTGATATTTTCATGTGCCATCTTATTTCTTACATACTTTCTATAGCTCTAGTTTTCTGCAGGTGGTGCCCTGTGTATAGTCATGTTAATGGATATACTTCCTTTTATTATTGGTTGATTGGTGATTGATGGATAATAATGACTTCGCCCTCCCTCCACCTTCTCTTTCCTCACCAATTATTGGTCCAGCCAGTTTGCCCTTAAACCTCTTGCTATTGTTTTTGTATGTTCTCTATTTTCTAGGAAACATGTACAAATTATGTTTTGTATGAATGAGTTGTGATTTTAATCCTATTCTAGCAACACATAAAAAGCATGCAACTTTTGGTCTCATTTGGTAACATTAATAAGTTTCTAATTTTCTGTTTTTGTTTTGTTGAAGTTTGTCACGATAGCTCATCAACCATCTTTTCGATGAAACTCTCAAGTCTAAATGTAGTTCTCTTTCTCTCTCTCAATGCATGTAGTCTAACTTCAACTTCCCTTTCTAAAATACTATAAATTAAATGAAGAAGAATCCCTCACTATATTAAGATTTGTATTTAGTAATTTATCAGCCCTTTTGTTGAACAAAATTTGAGCTTTGATGATTGTGCCAAAGCTTGGTGAGGGTTAATGCCATCTACGTTAGTTGTAGAGGAGGGAATGTATGCAAGGGAGTATTGAGCTTTAGTTTAATGATAATAATAAGTAGAAGGTGATCATCACCTAAGGAAGAGAAAAGAAGAGGAAAGAATGGGGGGGGGGGGAGCGAAGGACAGTGTAACTTCATGTAGGGCCAAGCATGGAATGCGGAGAATTCCGAACTGAATCGAAAAACCGAATTGAACTGGTTTTGAATTGAAAAAATCCTGAAAATAAAATAAATGAGATAGTTTCAAATCTTTATATATTTTTAGACCAAGCATCAAATGAGAACCATTTCGACCCTTGAATTGGACCGAAATCATTGGAACTGAACCGATATATATATATATATATATATATATATATATAACATTCAACCTATATGATTTATAAAATTAATCAATTTTTTAATTTAAATATTAAATTTATCTATTTCATTTAATTATTTTATAAAATTTATCCAAATAAAATATATAATGAAAATTATTAATAATAAATATAAACGTTTATTATAAATGTTCTCACATTTCAATTGAATGGTTGAATAAAATGTTTAACTAATTATAATAATTGATATGAAAATAAAAAATTTATACTTGATAGATTAATCAATTTATTAAAGTTGAAATTCTCAATTTTAATTAATATATAAATATAATAATATGTAATATTTAATTTTTATTTATTTTAAAAAGTGATACTCTTAAATTTTTTTAGTGATATGGAAAATGGATAATTAAAAACTACAAGTACTGAATACTCGAGCTGTACAAAACCAAACTAAACTGTACCAAAAGAACTAAGAACCGAACTGAACCGTTCCTGAAATTTTGGACAGTACCGAAGAGTTTTCCGAAAATTTGGGACAATTCCAAAGAATTTCAAATCTTAAACCACTCCTTCGAGTGCTCACCCCTGATTCCATGAGAACAACATCCTTATAAGAAAGATAAGTATTGGTTGATGATGTAGGACAATTGGCTGATATTGGTATGTAGAATGGGATTTAGGTTTGTATTCCAAACTGCTCACAAATGTGGTCTTGTGACACTTCTTAGAGGTTGACATATGCATGTTGGATACGCCAGGAAACATGTTCCCTATTTTTTCTTTCTTTTACGTTGGGGAAATGTTGAGGACATATAGAGGACATGAGATTTAAAATTTTGGGATCAAATTTGAAAAAAATGGGTCTTTTTTGAAAATAACTCTAAAAATATTGGAACAAAGAATTAAAGTAGAACTTGTTAACATTGTGAAAATCCTAGCTGCTTGGTGTTACAGAATTAGGGAACTTATTGTTAACACCTTTTTGTACTCCGGTGTTACAGAATCAGCTATTTGATCCCTATCCTTGGCATTAAAAAACAACTCTAGATAGACAGTTTATCTTATGTATGGAATTGATGGCAAAGCATTTACTACTATGAAGGTCCCCCCCCCCCCCCCCTCTCCTTTTTCTCTCTTCTCCCCAAGGAGCAAGGCACACAACTGTCCCCTCTTGCTAGTGAGAGGTGGTGAAAATCTCACAGATGTGGTGTTATCACTTAGGACATGCCTCCCTCACTTTCACTTCCAGTAAGCTCTCTTGCTGATATACTATTATCTGGTGTCAACATATCTGAAAGCTGCCTGAATTTTTCCCAAATTCCTACTCCAAATACTTCTGCTCCCAACAAGCATCAAATCTCTCCCTTGTTTTGGTTCCACCTCATTTTCTCTCCTCTTCTCTTTTCGCTTTGTTTTTGTTTCAGTACTGTCTCTGGGTTACCTATCATTTCAGGGCTAGGTAGTTTTAGTTTTTTATTTTTTATTTTTGTAATTCCTTTTTCTACAATTCTGGAAACAACTTTTTAGAAATTACTGTTATTAACTCAAAGACCTTTGATAGATTAGCTGAAAGATTGAAAAGAAAAAATCTGTATTTTAGGTTTACTGTTGTGTTTAGTATTTAAGTAAGTTTGCCTTGGTTATCTAAGTAGATAGTTGGAATCTTGTTACTATTTCATGTAGCTTGATTATTTCTCTTTCTTTTAAACTAGATATTAATTTTGCAATTATTTTGTACATGAAATGGTCTAAGGCTGCTCATAATAGTTAATATTTAAGGTACTGCAATTTTTGTTCTCAAAGTGCAATATTTGGTCAAATCTATGTTTTGTATCCTCCCCCCCTCCCCCAAAAAAAAGAAATTTAGATTACTAATTTCTGATAAAATCATTAATTTTGGTGGAATAGAGCTATTGTCTTGATTTTGTTACGAAGCTCTATTCTAATTTTGAAATTTTCTTTAATTTTAAAATTTCGTGCCTAACCTCTTACGCATGTGCCTTGAGCCTAGGTTTTGGGTCCTCTCTGTGCTTAGTGCGCATTTTACTTTTTATAACTATTTTTGCTACAGAAGTGCATGTTTACTGCAAAGTTCTTAGTCGGCAATAGGATTCATAGATAGTCAACTTCTTGCATGTGTAACGTTTCATAAATACATTGAACCTTAGAATTTTCATTTGTTGTGTGCTTATGACGTTTGAGTGCCACTGTTACTCATTATAGTAGTTTTATTTTTTTTTTGGATTATTTAAAAAAAAAAAAAAGATATAGCCCAATACATCATGGATAAAGGCAGACTTCCTACCTAGACCTACTTATTCTCTTCTAGAGTTTGAGCAGCTTTGGTGATGGTGTACGTCACACAATTATCTATTCTAGGGACATAATTACATGAACTAAAAAAGAACAGCCTTAGAGAAGCTTCTACACCCAGTATTATTCAACCCAAGCTTTTGAGAGCTTTGACAAAACTGAGGCAATCTGTTTTGCATTCAACTTCTTGGTATCAAAGAGACCTATCAATGTGCAGTCTGTACAAAACTCCCAGCCCCTTCGCTATGTGTACGAGATAACATGCCCTCATTCTTTTTCATAGCTTCTGTAAGATTTTTGCCAACACTCTTGCAAATTACTATTCCCAAGCCATAGTCGTTGAAGTCGAAAATTGCTACATCTGAATTGATTTTCACATGGTTGGGAACAAGAGGAGTCCATTTTTCAGTTTTTGATTGCTTTTGTAATAATATTAAAATTTACATTAAGCTTACACTTTTGTAATGATTATAAAAATTACATTCAAATGGGTCTGAAATATTTAGTATGGGTTGTTTCTTGGAATGAGAGTTATGAAAGTTTTGTTAAGTAATGATCAATACTGTTATTCAAAACATTAAGCACTACAGATAAAGCCTTGTTGCCTAAGATATTCCAAGATGAGACTTGCATACCATTAAGACTTAGTGCTTTAGTGGGATGCATCTAATTTAGAATTGTGATCGCTTCATCTTCAGAATATAGTAATAATAACTAAGAGTTCATGTAGGCAGTAACTTTACATTCCACTGTCTATCAAATATTATCAATTAAGTGGAAAATAAAGTTTTGAAATCCTCTGTCATAACTCATGCTATGTCCCTTTCTTCCTCAAATTAAAAACTGTTATTATCTGTGATTAACTAAAATTTGTTCCTTTTTCGGTGATGATTAGCCTTAGAATGGAAGAAAGTAGTGTTGCAATGTCCTTGTTTTAGCTAAGTCAATTTTGTTAATAATGTTACAATTACATTATGACCGTGACAATCTTGTTACTGTTACACAATTGTAATCATGATTTAAAACCATGCAATGATCAAGACATTCTTGAATACAATTAAGGCCACTGTCTGTTTGATCCTGTATATCTGAATCCATTGTAGCATTTCACCTTAGCCCAGAGTCATTCAATGTGTCCTAATCCTTCTTTTCTATGAGTAGAATTTCATTGAAGTCCCTCCTATCAACCAAAGGAGAGAGGATAATTGCTAGCACTGATAAATTAAATTTCATGTCATAGGTTTATTAGTCTTCAGGCCATCCATAAATATCCGTAAATTCCCACACCCCTTTGGAATAAAAAAGACTTAATTTCACTATCGATGTGATGGTCAGAGTAGGTGATTAACTGGACCAAAGTATTTTGATTCCATAGCATAGGTAAATCACTCCTTCTTCCACCTTCTTGAGACCAAGAAACAAAATGATAATCAAAACCTAGTTTCCTTCAAATACATTCCATTTTGGAATTGCAAGGTTTGGTCTTTTGAAAGAAAATGAAGGAGGAAGCTTTGGAGGAAACAAAATTTCTTAGGACGGAAATTGCTTGTGGGTTCCCAAACAATCATTGCACTTGGCAAGCGGGAAACTGGCCTACTCCCTTATGGAAGAATGAGAAGTCTTTGAAACTGCCTCATCAATTTTTTTTTTCCCCAAAAAACCAAGCAACATCATAGCCAAAATTTGTATTGTCGCTAGTTGATTGTTTGCTAAGACAGATTGATGATATATGGGAAGGGGCATGGGTTTCAGCAATGTTTTTTACATTTCTCCATTGAGGTTTAAGTTGATGTGGGTTCAGCTTTAAGAATAGATGGGTGATTATTTAAGGTGGACGTGGGGGTTATCATAAGTTTTTGAGATGGGGCAGTCGATTTAGCAAAGGTGTAATAAGTGTTTGGCTTAAAGTGCAAGGATGTTAACGTGGCTGCTTGGAGTAGTTTTTGTGTTAAAAGAGGAACAGTTAATGTGGAAAATTGGTCAACGGTATTTGGGGATGCAATGATCTTTGGGGATGCAATGATCTTTGGGGCAATGGGGTAATTGAGTTGAACAAGGGTTTGAGTCTATGGGTTGTATGGATTTGGAAGTTGCTGTAAAAAGGGGTTTTAGGTAACTGGGGAGATAGATTTGAATTTTGGAAATCAGAAATTAACGATTGCCACTAGTTAAACTGATTTTGCCAAGATTTGTGGCTTCAGATCGGATAGTTTTTGAACTAGGATCATGATCCTCTTGAGTAATTTCTAACTCTTGAATTTTGAACTCCTGCCATGTTAGACCTAGCATGAACCAAGTTGAGTGTGAACGAAATTTTTTCATGGGTTGTTCCAATGGTTGAAAAAAAGCTATTTGTTTGCCAGTGAATGATGAGGATTAGAGTTGGAAAATTGAGAATGGTTGCATCAAAGAGGGGAGAAGCATGCAACCATTCCCTATAGCTGAAGACTTTTGTGCTTCTAGAGGTCGCTTCATCATCGAACAATATTGGAATGTGATGACACCATCCACACAAATAGCATAAAACATGATAGCGATTCATATTGTAATTTAAACTAGATGGTTTATGCTCCCCACTTGACGTTTATATGTCTAAGTGAAGTCTTACAAAGATCAACTTGAACTTTGAATCGCAAGAACTTCCCCCACTGATCGTCCTCTTCAACATCTGTGGACATAAAGCTCTCTGATTTTGAACTAATCAATTTGGCTATAGACTCATTCATAATCTTCAATGGTAGGTTATAGTCTTGGACCCAAACTATGCCCATATGCAGAGAAATATCAATCAGTTTCTCCTCTTCTGTCAATTTCTTTATTAAGCAAAACATATCGTTCAAAGTGTCATGGCTACAAATCAAGCACAGTTTGCATGTCTTGCCAATGGGTAAATTGGAACCACAATAGAAAGGATCATCTGACCACACTTTGGTTGTAATTTTTGTTTTGGTTTCCAGACCCTTTTCATTAGTTATATTAAGGTTTATCAGTTGAAAGCTTTGTCTATCCATGATTTACAAACCAAATATAAGCTTGTTTGCTGAGAATCACAACATTGATCTTGATCTCCTTATCCTCCTCTTGAGTCATTGTTGGCATAGAAGACACAACAATTGAGTCAGAGCCAGTGATTCCATAGTTTGTCTTCATTTGTCTCCATTTTGATAATGATCTAAACTTTCCTTGCAAGTCCAAGAATGCATAATACACTGCAAACATAAAATCAACTTCTATTAGATATTATAATATGAAAAGAAAACAATAGAAATTGATAGAGCAAGGGGATGATAAAGAAAAGGAATAGGTAAGAGAAAATGATAGAGAAAAGAGATCATAGAGGGAGAATAAAAAGGAGAAGTCGATTGAGGAAGATGACAAAAACGGACAGAAGTACAAAATCCTAGAAGATGACACCAGTCTAACAAGAGAGAAGACAACTCTTGCTGAGAAGAGGATTGTTATTTTGTTATTTATCAGTGTCTTGATTTTGTTATAAATCTCTAATCTAATTTTGAATTTTTCTTTAATTTTGAAATTTTGCGTCTTGTGCCTACATTCTGGGTCCTCTTTGCGCTTAGTGAGCCTTGCACCTTTTATAATTAGTTTGTTACAAAGGTGTATGTGTGACTGTTGCAAAGTTCTTAATTGGCAATGACATTCATAGATAATTAACTTCTTGCATGTGTAATATTTCATAAATAAATTAAACGTTAGAATTTTTGTTTGTGTTGTGCGCTTATGATATTTGAGTATTGCTGCTACTAATTATGGTAGTTTTATTTGTTGTTTTGTTATTTCTTGGTCAATGGGATCAGGCATCTGTGGCAAAACCTTCTCCTGAAAAACCCTCAAAGAAACCTGCGACAAAAACTACAGAAAAGAAAGGAAAAACTGTTGAGGTAGTAAAGGAAGAGGTTCAACCTCTGGATCCTGTTGCTGAGAAACTTCGACAACAAAGGTACCAAATCAATGTTTTTATTTCTTCTTAACTAGAGCATCCTCTAATTTTGGTTTTAGTTTCAATCTTGGGAAAAATTTGATCATGTAAATATGAAGCACTAATGAACAGAAAAATGTAGCAGTATTATATGTTGTCAAGACATTCATATTTACTTAGAATGTTTGGGTGGATGGAAAGAATAAGTTTAGGGCTTCAACTATGTTTGGAAACAACATATCTTGGTCTGCAGGATTTCAGATCTGAAATTTGGTAAAACTATGACTCCACAGTTCTCCTGAATGTTCAAAATTGGAATGGAATGCTATCTCATCCTCCAAAAGTGCTCATTAGCTTCAGAAACATTAGTTGTTTTCTCTAAATTGCTGCTAATCCTGATTGGAATGGGCTTGAAATTTTATCTAGGAAGACAAAAATTTTGTCAACTCAGAAGAATAATGAAATAGTTGGGACTCATGAGATAGCACATCCCATCCCAGCAGTTCTTGATACTATTGAAATTCCTGACACAATCTAGAGCTAAATAACTCCAAACATCGGATTTCCTAGAATGAAATGAGAAGTGACATTGGTAGATGAGATGTGGATATGTTGTATGGCTGAACTTGTATTTGAAATCTTCAAGTCTGGTGGGCAATCTGTACAAACTAAACTTTCTTCAGCCTGTTCTTATTCAAAAGTATTATTCCATCAGTATTCAGGTTGTTCCTACTCCTTTAGCTTTCTCTTAGTTGAAAGGTTTGAATTGTTGTCCTTCCTGTTTATAGCAACTTATTGTAGATCTGGCTATCAGGAACCATCTGGAATAAAAAAGTATTGGGGCAGGATGATGCCTTTACTTGAACTGTTATGTCGGTCTTGGGGCATATTCAATTTTGGATGTCTAGTTTCTGGGTGACTTAGGAGTAAGTGACTGCTGTTATCTTATTTTTGTTTTATTTCCTTTCATTCTAGAGCTATCCTATGTATTTTGCTTTCTGGATTTGAACAAAAGGTATGTTTTCCTTTTGATTTTTGGAGCTGTAAGGTTAATAAAAATTACTTATTTTAATTTTTGGTAGATTCTCATGTAATGTAATTATCATCTACCATGTGTTGCATGAGAAGAGGGATGTAATTAGTTTAATTTCCTCAGAGCAGGAATTATTCATACTGATAGGATTATTTTTCTCAAAATAATCAGACATTTTAACATGGAGATTTGAAAAGGTTGTTACTTATTATTTTATTTTTCATTTAAACTGGTTTGTGGTGAGCAGAAGTTTGACGCTGATGCAGGTTAGTTGAAGAAGCTGATTACAGATCTACTACAGAACTTTTTGCCAAGAGAGGTGATGATAAGACACTTGATGATTTCATTCCCAAATCTGAGAGTGACTTCTTGGAATATGCTGAACTTGTTTCCCATAAGCTTCGTCCATATGAGGTATGTTGAATTAGCTTTTATTTGTTTCTATTGACTGAAAGCTTAGTCTCAGTCTCTAACTTGGTGAATTAATATATTTTTAAATGCAGAAAAGTTATCATTATATTGGTTTGCTCAAGGCAGTAATGAGGCTATCCATGACTAGTTTGAAAGCCACGGATGCAAAAGATGTTGCATCTTCTGTAACTGCAATTGCAAATGAAAAGCTGAAAGCAGAGAAAGAAGCCAATGCTGGCAAAAAGAAGACAGGTATACTTTTCCATATGCTCTTTTGTTTGCCCTGCAGCAGCAAAAAAATAGCATGGAAATTTATAGCTACTTGGGACATAAGGTTCCATCTGACGCTTGCTTATAATGCTGGGTTGAGTAGCAACATTAGGCGACAAATTTGGTGTTCTTTCTTTCTACATTATTACACCAAATCTTTTACTGGTCTACTAAGGCTTTCTTGATGAAGTAATGGGGTTGCAAATGTTTATCTTTGTGAAATAAATGCTTGTCTCTTGTCCTAAGAGATGCATAAAACAAATGCAAGTTATGTTTTATCATAGGAAATCACAAGTTTCTTGCTATTTGAATAGTCAGTTTATGCTATCTGCTTCAATTTTAAATGCCCAACTTTATTGCTTTGAATTTGTAGCCTGGGGATTTAGCAGGGTGAGAGTGCTTGTGTGAACTGACTGCCGAAATTATCATAGTTGTCTAGTAATGATTATAATTTTGTTAATAGCAATATGTTTTTTTTTTTTTTTTTTCTGATTAAACTCTCAGTCCCAAAATTAGTCAATCACATCAGCTTGTGCAATTTTTTTTTTTTTTATGACCCTTGAACTGCGTTTTTTTTCTATTTTGGTGGAGTGGCTTTTTGTTTGTGAATAGTGTTGTAAGTGAAACTATTGTGTTCCATGAATCCTTTTGTTTTCTCTTAGTTAAATAGACAAATTTGAATACAAATTAACGATAGGTGAGCAAGGTTAGAAGTTCACTGCGGACATTTAAGCTTGTTTAGCTTCTGATTTAATTAATGACCAATTGTTAGTAACTAAATCTTAGTCGAATATGGTCTTCTTATCACAAATTTTCCAAAAACTTTGTTCTTTGTTGTATCATACCATAGGACTGTACAAAATATGATTTTTTCTAAATATGTCTTTCCGGGTGGAAGGGATTTGCTTTAGTTTGAAGGAAGAGATTAAAAGAAGTGGATCTTGAGTCCCCACTTTAAAGAACCGTGTGGATATTGCCTCTCCTAGAGAAAGTAAGTGTATCCACATTCTTGGTATCTGTTAACAAGGTTGAGCATAGATTTCGGTGGTTCTCGCCCAAACCAAAAAAATGAATTGAAAGATACCAAAATTGAAATAATGAAATAGTTTTGAAACCAAATTAATTGAATTGAAAATAATTTACTATTGGGTACAATATCGGTTCTTTATCAATGACTGAATTAGAACCAACTAATACTGTGAACTTTATTGTATTGAAATGAAATTGAATTGAAAATCAATTTTGTATATGTTTTTATATGTATTTAATATTTATAATAATTTAAATAGATAATACTCTCTCTGTTCTAAAAAAGTTGTCACCTTTAAATTTTAACATTGTTTAAGAAAATACGTTAAATATTTTGCCAACTCATGTATTTTTACCTTTACTTATATTAATGAGACATTAAATGTACTTTACCTAGTTTAATACTTATAATACTTAATAAGGGCAGATGAGGAAAAGTGATTATAAATATTTTTTATTTAATGAAAGTGAGCATGTATTTTGGGATATTACAAAAAGGAATAGTGGACAACTTTTTCAGGACGGAGAGGGTATAATTTAAATAGAGTACACACAAGAAAAAAGAGATTCTCTAAAATTTTTATTAATTACCAAAAACTCTTTAAAATTATTACATAATAGTGTTATTTATAGGTTCACTTTATAACTATCGAAGAAAATAAGAATACTACTAAATATTATAAATATTTCAAACTAATAAATATACTACCTAGATATTATACTTGTCACATGTAAAAAGTCTAAAATAGGAAGATACATAAAAATCTCTTAAATAATAAAATATCCTATAATATATTTTCTAATATTCCTATAAAATTCAAAATAGGAAATTGCATAAAATCTCCTAAATAAAATATTTTTAACACAAATCAAGCCTAATCTAAAAGATTTGGATGTTCTTGTGTTATTCTCTCTTGATTGAAAAAGAATACATGCTCGAGTTTGGCTTCATTTAACTTTTCTTTTGGTTTAAAAATATTATTTAAACAATATAAATCCACCAAGTTTCACTATAGTACACATCCATTCAGTCCAATAATTTTTAACAGAATCATTAACCAATAATTTTTTTTAACAAACCAAGAAGTAAAAATGGTAGGAGAGATGTTGATAAAGGGATCTTCAAAATTGTGAACTTGATTTGCACATTCTTCAGGATAATCATTATGCATAGCAAGCATATCCTAAATAGCATTTGGAATATGTTCCTCTTACTCCAAATTAAAATTGGAGTAATATTGCTCCAACTGCATCATACAATCACGTTCATAGATTTCTTCTAAAAGTAGTTTGTTAACTGATTGCTTCCTGGCAGATTGTTAAAGGATGAATGTGGACTGATATAATAGTGAATATTGGAACAAAACACATGGAAGAAACACAACCTATATTCTAATTTTCGTGTTAAGAAAAATTCAAAATTGGAAATTACATAAATCTTCTAAATAAAATATTTTTAATACAAGCCTAATCTAAAAGATTTGGATGTCCCTTCATCACATTTGCTAGGGTTGGTAAGGATTATTTGTGGATCCTTAAGTCCACTTTGCTTTATCTTTTAAAATTTTTCATTAAGATATCGCAAGACAATTTTACATATTTTTTAGCGCAAGTCATTTATGTTTGTGAGCTAAGCTCTAGCTTGTTAGTTTTTCTCCAAGCTGAGCTTGAACTTGAAACTTCTTAGGTTCAAGTGAGCCTGAGCCATATTTGAGCTTTCTTAGCAACAAGTTTCTCAAGCGAGCAGACCAAAACATTGAACTTGACTTTACACCTTTGATTTCTCCAACTTTATTTGAATATCATGCCCTGGAATATCAAATTAACTAGTGGATATTTGTCAATTGCTTATTGCAGGGGGTAAGAAGAAACAACTCCATGTTGATAAGCCAGATGAAGATTTGGTGGTTGATACTTATGATGCGCTTGACGATTATGACTTCATGTGATCTATTTTGGAGATAGGCTTTTTATTTTAGGCTTTGGCTATTTTATCATATGGACTTTACCATGATTGATTTTATGCTGTAAACTATCCGAGAGGGGAACATGAATTTTGACCATTGTTTTCATTCATCTGGTTAAACTTTAGCACTACAAAGATTAGAAGTGATTTATGTTCATTTGATTGTCCTAAAAGTTGAAATAAAAGTGATTGGCAGAGTTCTCATTTCCTTATGTGGCATTTGTATATTTGTAATAATGGCACGGGAGAATTCTGAAATACCAAACGGTTAGATTATTGGGAATCAACGAAGCAAATGAGGCACGCTGTTAAGTACGCCTTGATTAATAAATGTGTCAAATTTCACAAAACTGAAATGCGTAATTCAAATGATTGGATTGATCATCTTCTTCTAAGTAGGGTTAATGAGTTGACGTCATGATAGAGGATCTGTTTGTCCAAGCAATGCGGCTTTTTGATGCACCTTAAAAAAAAAAAAAGGAATCGAGTGGTTTAGTCCAATTTTCTGCCTGTCGCCGGCTTGTCTAACTGTTGTTGAAAGTCGTGATGTGCTTATGTTGGCTGCGGCGATGTGATCTTGCTTTTACATCATGGTCTGGCCGTATTCAACGTTTCTTTAAACATAAATTCTATTTCGGAAGGTAAAGAAGCACATGGAAAGATTTACGGAAAAAAGACTCGTTTCAATACGAGTAAATCACTAACAAATTCAAACATTTTATGCAGTTTGAAGGAACAGAGAGATTCCACATGTGATTACCAGATAAAACCATCTACAATGAGACCGTGATGAAGAGGATTTGATGGCATAGATCGGTAAAAGCCTTCATCGAAGTAGGAAGGAGTGCTGGAGCATGGACAACGACATTCTCGCAAAATTTTCTCTAGTGCCATCATCACCCTGCAGAGAACCAATGGATAATGTGCTTGGTTAGAAATTTTCATCTTCATCGATAGGTAACATATCGTTGAGCATTGATAATGATATTCTTTTTTCTTTTTTTGTATTCTATTTGTATTTAAAAATAAGTACTATAGAATATGAACTTGTCATAAGTTATTGTTATTTTTTTATGCAAAAAATAGTGTAGATATTATCCAAATAATTATGGATTGGGCCTAATGACATAATACACCCAGTATGATCGTTATTTAGATAAAACCATCTACAATGAAACCATGATTGAGAGGATTTGATGGCACAAATATGTAAAAGCCGCCATCGAAGTAGGAAAAAGAGGGTTGGAGTATGGACATAACGACATTCTCACAAAATTTTCTCCAATGTTATCCTCACCCTGCGGAGAACCAACGAATAATTTTTTTTTTTTTTTTTACAAAAAATAGTGTTGATACTATCCAAATAATTATGGACTGTGCCCAATGAAACAATACATCTAGCATGGTCGTTACTAGATAAAACCATCTACAATGAGACCATGATGAAGAGGATTTGATGGTATAGATCAGCAAAAGCTGCCATCGAAGTAGGAAGGAGGGTTGGAGCATACACATAACGATATTCTCGCAAAATTTTCTCTAGTGCTATCCTCACCCTACTAGATAAAACCATCTACAATGAGACCATGATGAAGAGGATTTGATGGTATAGATCAGCAAAAGCCGCCATCGAAGTAGGAAGGAGGGTTGGAGCCTACACATAACGATATTCTCGCAAAATTTTCTCTAGTGCTATCCTCACCCTACGAAGAACCAATGAATAATATGCTTGGTTAGAAATTTTCATCTTTATCAGTAGGTAAACATATCATTGAGCATTGATAATGATATTTTATTATTTTCTATATTTTCTATTTGTATTTAAAAATAAGTACTATAGAATATGAACTTGTCATAAGTTATTATTATTATTATTATTATTATTACCAAAAATAGAGTCGATACTATCCCAATAATTATGGACTAGGCCCAATGACACAATACATCCAACATGACCAGGCAAGCAGGCCCACAAAACTAGCTCAACCTATAATAGAACAACAAACCTGCCAACTAGCCTGGCCAGGCCCATAATGAGGCACTCTCCTTATAGTTCATAGGAAACATGCATTTCCTCACATAGAAACCACGTCAACTTAGCCAAAAGCAAGAATTTATTTATTTTTAACAGGAAGCCTGCCAGTTAACCTAGCTCGATCCACGAAGGAGCACTCTACCCACATCTACCCTTATAGGGAACACATGCCTCATGCCACCCGCCATTCACTCTGCCTACAGCTCATAGGGAGTAAACATTTTCTCATCAGGAAACTATGCCAGTCGAGCTTAAGGCAACCAAAACCCTTTCCAATCAAGGAAATGAGACATCACTATATAAGGAACTCCATGTACCTCATATTTACTCTTTTACAACCGCTCACATTTACTTTCATCAACTAATTAACTTAATCATTGGAGTGGATTTTTTATCATCAATTGGATCCCCTTCTCATCTTTGTTGTCTTGCAGAGAATAAGCCAAGCTAGGCTCTTTCGACCTAAAAGACTATACTGAGCCAACACTCATAACCTAACAATGAATGCATCAATTTTTAGGCTGCGCTCAAACGAGTGGAATCTTATTTTTTATTCCATTCTTGTATCGACCAATAGTGGATCGAGAGGATGAGAGGTCTTTACATTGGTAATGACTCCAAGAAGTGGCACGTGTTTAGACCAACGAGGGATCCTTTAAGCCTTGCTCAAGTTCAAAGCCTTAAATCATGATCATCGAAGGACCAAGGTGGAACAATACTTTGGTATCATCCTTAGGAATTATGGAGTCGCCACTCAACTTTGGTCTAGACAAAAATCTAGACAAGGCAAAATCTAAACCTAAGCTAAATCAATTAGAAGACCCATTTCGTCTTAAACCATCAGAAATTGGGTTAAAAAATTAGGTTCAATTTGGGGAAGAGGTTAGGCGCCTCCAAACTGCTTGGATATTGGGATCCAACATTCAAACATCTTTGGTTCACTTTTAACATTTTAACTAAGTCATTAATTAATCCAATTTAATGGTTCTAAACATGCCTTTAGCATAATCGAATCCACCAAGTCATCTTATTTATTCAAAGGGCATGGGGGCATGCAACATGACATAGGGATTATCATGCATTTCTATACATTCACATCATGCATAAACATCTCAAAAGGAATGGGGGCATGTGACATGGCATAGGGATTATCGTGCATTTTCATACATCTACATCATGCATAATCATCTCAAAAGGAATGGAGGCATGTGACATGGCATAGTGATTATCATGCACTTCCATAAATCCACATCAAATGGTCATCCTTAACCTCATAAGATGATTATCAAGACCAAATTTATGGTTTAGATCAAATAAAACACCTACACCACAATGATACACAAGTTAGTAAATAAAAGAAAAATAAGTAAAAATGAACAAAAAAAAGCAAAAAAAAAAAAGTTCAATTCAAATTACCATGTCTCTCATGCAAATGTACCTAGGCATGTTCCTAAGTGCATAATGAATGTACCCCAAAATCTCATGAGAAATAATATAGCACCAAGACATAAATACATGCATCATGCAAGGTAAAGAATCATAAACATGTGATGCAAAGCACTTGGAGGATTTAAATGGCCTAAGGCAAAATTATTACTAAAACGGTACTAGGATTAGTGAATCCTCTCCCTTTGTAGCTTACAAAGAGCATGGCATCTATGTGCACTACTAACCATCACCAAGGTTAGAATGTAATTCAAAATAAGGGGAAATTAAAGGCCAAAGCAAAGCAATAATGTTCTTGGAATAAGACATAACCATGATGAGACTCTTAAGGTTTTATTGACCTTTAGTTTCTCACTTGGTCACTGTCAAATCAAGTCCAAATAGAAACTTAAGACATCTACCAATTAAAATAAGAACATAGAACATTAAAACAAAATGAACCTTCAAAATCTATTAAAACTTGTTCAAATTTCCATTTTTGAAATGAATAGGGGTCTTAAGCCATTAGACCTCATCCTATTCTGTCAATGGAACCATAAAAAGTTACTTTGAAAAGGAGAAATTTAAGTAGAAAAGAGGGCTTTTTTTGCAAACTATCCTTGAGAAGCTAAACTTGTATAACCCATTATTAGGGTTGTACAACCCAGAAGGAGGGCAATACTGTTGTCCCTTGGTGGCCTAGAAAGGGGGTTAAACAGGGTAATGATAAGTAAAAATAAGTAAAAACAAATAATAACAAGTGCAAAAACAAATAAAGAATAGAGACAACAAATTTATAGAGATTCGACACAACCTGTCTACCTCATCTCCTCTAGTATTCCCACTAAAGCCTTTCACAATCTAAATAGCTTATAGGTGATATCAACTACCTTTACAATAGTAGTTTTTGGGCACTACTAAGTCGTTATAAGTAGATTTTCGGGTGCTACTAAAATTGTTTCCTAAAATAGTTTGTAAGTACTACCTTAAAACTTTTATAAATATGGTTTTAGATATCTTAAGATCTTCTTACCAAAGGCTTTCTCAAAAAATTTACAACTTAGAAAGTTGAGAAAGAACACTCTCACTCAAACAATAAACAATTTAGAATACACTCACAAGGTGTGTTTGATTTGGTGGAGAGTTTTGAAAGAAGTCTAAAAGCTTATTCTTCAACTTTTTTTCTGAGGATAGCTTTTACAAGCTTTGACAATGAACCTCTCTTGTAAGCTAGATTGCACTTGTTTTCACCCCTTTTAATCAAAGATTGCTTTCACAATAAAAGTACTCATTTTTTGACCGTTTTCTCTTTTTAATTTCTATTATGGGAGGGCCCTTTTATAGGCAAAGACACAAAACTAGACATTAAAAGAAAGGTTGTCACTCCATGTCACTAGAGTAGTTACTCAATGCCTGTTGGATAATTTCCATACCCGTTGTTGGGTACTTTTTATGCAGAATATAACTTCAACAGTCGTTGATCACAATGAAATAACCATTACAATTAGTTGTTAGAGAGAGATTTGTCTAGACGCTCATCTTCTGACTTTCTCAATATTTTACTCAATAACTCCTTCAAAGATTATTGGAACTTCTCAATGCCTGTTGGAATTCAAATTGAACTCCTGTTGAGATATGGACAATTTTTGTTGTAAATTTCCAGGAGGACGTGAATTTGATGCTCTATTTTTTAAGATTTTTAAGTGTTTCAATGACTGTTGGCTAGCTTTTAATGCGTATTGATAAAAAGTATCAATAACTGTTGCACTTTTGAAGGTGCCCTATTGGAGGGTTCAGAAACTTTAGCTTTGCCTAGGTGCTTCTCCAATACCCGTTAGTAAAAATCCAACGCCTGTGTCGAGATCTTAAGAGTTTTACTCATATCAAGTCCTTTAGTCCAATGCCTAGTAAGATGTCTAAGAGCCACGCCTATTGTGAAATTGTAATGCTTGTTGTGAAATTGCAACGCTTGTTGTGAAGATAAACTTGTAAGGCTCAAGTGATTGAATCATCCAACGCCTGTTGTGTTTTGAGAGAACCATTGGATGAGAGGTCCAAAGACTTTACTCATACTTTGGTGTCACTTCAACTTCTGTTAAGAATCTTCAATGCCTATTGATGAAGTCACAATGCCTATTGAAATATGGCAACACTCTTAGCTTTGAATACTTAGAGTTTTTACCAAAATTCTTTCTCCAAACATCTTTGATCAAAAGATTTAGGTACCTGCAAGATTTTACACAACTAACTTGGATAAAAGTTAGCTTTTAGATGTGTTTGTAATCATCAAAACAAGTTGGGTTCACTATACTCCCAAGCTAGGTTTAACAAGTACAACCTACATCAAGTCTATACAACCTCCAAATTTTGAATTTTGAAAACAAAGGAGAAAGAAAAAAGGAAGAAGAAAAAGGGTGAATGGGGGATTCTGGATGCTTCTTATGAGTTTTTTTCCCTCAAAGGCTCATTATGTGATCAATAGCCTCTAAAATACATAAGGAATGCATAAAAATATAGAGATTAGGCCTTTTTCTATTTTGGGAATGCATGGAATGACCTAGGATTTTGATGTTTCTAGGTTATGTGTGTTTGTGGAGAGATTTTAGTAGAGTAACACTAGGGTTATCCCAGCCTCTCCCTTCTCTTCAAATGAAGAGGTGTTTATAGGAAAAGAAGGGTGCAATAGAGCCCAAGGTACTTCTAGTTGCACCATGTTCATATCTAATCATATAGAAAAAGATGGATCTCTTGGAATTAGGGCCTTCACGTGGAAAGTACAACTAAGGTTGGGTTATGCACCTAATTTTTAGGGTTGTACAACCCGAAGGTTTAAAGGAGGGGCTAATTTCAAAAGGTTATGGGGTTTAAGGTTTAGCCTTAGTTGTACATCCCTAAAGTGGGTTGTATATCCATGTTTGGTGGGATGTACATCCCATTAAGCAAGGTTAGAAGCCTTGGGCTTGGTCGTCAGTTTGGTCTTAGGCTTGATGCTACAGTTTTTCTAAAGTTTCCTAAGGCTTTATTTCTCTCATTCTAACAATTTCCTTTGCATTTTGGAGAATAATTTTAGTGATTGTCATCATTGGACTTGCATCTTGAGGTCCAAAATTTGATGCTTACAGTTTACCCCTTACTTTGTGGGGTTTGAAAATTAATATTTGAGAAATGACTATTTAAAAAAGTTTCAACAAAGTAATATAAAACATGTAAACATTAGCAAGGATACCAAAGGATAGAATTCTTTAACAGCTCCTCGAATATGGACTAAAACTTGTTCTGATAGCTTTTAAGTAAGTACCAAGGAATTTCTGGCAGCTCTCCAATAAGTATCAAGTGTTGTTGTATCTTTTAGCAACTATCTAGCAGATACTAAATTCTCTCTGATAGCTTTTCTAGTAGGTATCAATGTTTTTATATTTTTTAATAGCTCTTTAACAGGTACTGAGAAATTTGTGATAACTTTCTAGCAAGTGCCAAGTATTGTTGTATCTTTCAAAAGCAATTTAGCAAGTACTGAGAAAAATTTGATAGCTTTCTATTAGGTACCATGTGGTGTTATACTTTTTAGTAGATCTCTAATCGGTACTAAAGAATTTTTTATAGCTTTTTAGCAGGTATTAGGTGTTGTTCTATTTTTTAGTAGCTGTCTAATAAGTCTTGAGGAATTTTTGGCAACTTTCTAACAAGTACCAAGAGTCGTTGTATATGGTAGCTTGTGGTTTCCTTCTAGTTACTAATGTTTCTAAATCTTTTGCAAATGCTTTAGACCCTATGGCTAGTGGTTCTGACTCATAGATGCCCCCTTGGGCCCTTTTGGTATATCAAAAATAACTTAGTATTTTTAGATTCCTTCTAGCTATTTTGAGGGATTCATTTCAATCTTAATGTAATGGACGTGGACCCGGATGTTATAAAAAGAGTGCCTTCGCAGGTTTAGACCTCTCTGGGATAACAAATATTTTCCTAAACATCTTCCTGAGGCTTCAAGGGAAGTCAAGTTTGCAACTAAAGGGTATTTTGATAATTTGATTGGCAACTTAGAAGGTCAATATTAACCTTTTGAGGTTTTGATAAAAGTGAGGTATTTTGGTACTTTGTTTGGTGATTTGGATCTTGGGAGTTTTTTAGTATAGTTTGATAATTTGGCTAGCTATCCGAAAGGCCAATATAGTCCTTTAGGGTTTTGATAGGAATAGGGATATCTTGGTCAATTTGTTTAGTAAGTTGGATGGTTGCATTGACCTTTTAAGCCTTGGTGGGGCCATTTTTCAAAATCAAGCTTAAAGAGGTAATTTGAGGAATTGGGCTTAAGGGGCCATTTCTAAGAAATTGGGCTTAAGGAGCCATTTCTAAGAAATTAGGCTTAAGAAAGTTGAGAAGAGGATTGGCCTTAAAGGCCCTAATTCGAGCCTGTCAGCTTCCAATAGTCTGTACGGATCAAGGATGGTCTATACAAACCACTTGATGGAGGAATTTTCACAATTACGGAGCTTGGTCTGTATAGCATAGCCTAGGTTATACATATCAAACCCACTATAAAAACTCGTTTGATAATGACCCATTCATTTGCTCTCTCTCTGTATCTCTTTTTTCTTTCACTCAAAACTTTTTGAACTTAGCTCTTTAGATTTTCTTTACTTTTGGAGGATCGTATCATGGTTGAATACCATGATGACAATATGTTAGACATGTTGGAGGAGTTTTTTGATGAGGATGTTGTCACAAGGGATGCTCTAGAGTAGCTACTATCTTAGTGGGCTTCAAGAGGGTGAGCCCATAGTGAGTGTGACTGTGAAGATGATTTCAGTCGGCTTTTCCCTGCGTGATGACATACGATGGTCTTCAATTTGTATCGTCACCTTGCAGGAACCACCTCAGGAGTGGTAGACATTTCTTCTCTTTTTTCTCTTCCTATCATTTTTTTTTTTTTTGTTTTCCTCAATATTATAAATTTATAGGTATTATCCCTGAATCCCCTTTTTACTTATAAATACTAGGTTCGCTTTCAGAATATTTAGAGATAGCTTTTAGGACACTCACCTTTTATTTCTTATTAACTATATTTCCTGTCTGTTGGCTAGATTTGTCATCTCAATTTGCATGCACTTACATTTCATCTTCGTAATGTGCATGAAAACAGTGGGATTAGTTTATGGATCACTTTGTGAGGGATTTAGGATGCGCACCTGGAATAAATAAATTATTTATTTATTAATTATGGATATATCTTAGTTGATTTTGAGTTGAGTTATACTGGTTTGCGATATTTTGCTTATAATTGATGGATTTGACCTAAATTTCATTGAAAAATTAATTTTTGTAATTTCTTCTTGAAATTTGCAAGTACTTGTCTGGGACTAGAGCTAGATACTTCTTACTTGTTAGATTCTTTGTAATCTTCATGGTCACCTACACATCACAAAACATAAGAAATTGGTTTATTTAAAAGTAATTAAATACTTACACTATATTGTCAATCTGATTTCTCTATCTTTTTCGCTTTTGGACTCGACATGCATGCAAAACTATTTATTTTTTATTTTATTTTGTTTATTCCTTGATGCCTATTTATGGTTATTCTTCCCTTTCTCTTTCAAAGGTATTGTCTCCTATTAGAAGGGAGGTGATGCAATAGGTCCCACTAGGACATGGTTTTAAGAGCTTCACCCCTAGTTGCAGCTCCCCTAAAGGTGATTGGGCTCCTTCCCCTTCTCTAGACGTTACTAAGTGAGGCTCTGAGGATTGACTCAGTGATGATGCACATGCTAGCTGAATGGTGGATGGACACCACCTATACTTTCTATCTACCTTTGATCGAGGAGCCGACGATCACGTTCGAGGACTTTGCTTACTTAATTAGGATCCGCTTCTCGGACATCCCTCTCCTAATAGACTCAATCGTACATTAGTCCATGCTTTAGAGGAATTACATTCTTTGGCTATTCAGGTGTGTTCCATATGTCAATGGGAGTTGGACTGTCATGTGCTCCAACATACAGGTTGGTACTCCTCCAATTAATAATGACTGCTCTCAGGAGATAGTGGATCAACATATGCGTCACTTCTTGCTATATGCTCTGTCAGGAGTCCTATTTTTTAGCGCTTCTGATGTAGCCAAGCTTTATCTTATACTAATGTTAGAGGACTTAGGGCTTCTACATCAATTTGATTGGAGATCTGTAACATTAGCATACTTGTATCGATATCTAGTTTGATGCTCTATGGGCAAAGGGTACATGTGTGGCACCTAGCGGGTACTTATTGTGAGTTTTTAACATTTCTTCGTGTCTCTATTTTATCGTCTCTTATTATTCTGGGCTGATGTTGTACTTGTTAACAGACATGGACTTTTAAGTTGGGCTTGCTAATGAGGAATAACCCCTTGACGGATATGAAAGGGAGCTATCCTTGCTTCATCAGGTGGAGTGTCGCACCCCATATGAAGACTTCTCAGTAGTCACCAGATGTGCTCATCTGAACACCCATACCATTGATTAAGTATGATTATCCTACGAAAAAGAAACTTATGTCAAATATAATTATTCACCTATTCTTTCTTATTTTTATACTTACAATGATTGTTTGTTCTTATTGCAGGTGTGTCGTGACTAAAAGGGTCCCATGAAGGCATGGCCATTAGAGGTGGTTGAGGCAAAGGCCATCTCTTACGGGTGATGATTGATGGTGGGACTCTTCTTTCATGAGTGGTACCTAAGTGAGCAGGTTCTTTGATGGCACGAAGGTCTAGATGCCCGACCTGTTCCTTATCGTCCACCTATAAACATGTTTTAGGCAACGAATCTAAAGGAGGGAGAGCTTGAGGCAGCACTGCATTTCACATAAAGGGATCAACTCGCCTCAAATCAGGTTCCTTATAAGACTTAAATGATTAGGGCCTTAGTTGGGTCTTTTCCACTAGCATAGGAGGCGATCGGCTCATTTCCTCAGCATGAAGCCAATAAGGGGATAGTACTTCAGCATAGAGCTCAAAGGACCATTACACAGGTGGCAAGGAGGCTTGTTGCACTTACACCCATGCTTGCTATTGCCATTGTTTGGGGCTGTAATCAAGCCTATAGATATACTTTTGATGGATTAGATCCTATGGTAGTAGGCGAGCCAAACTTTGTGCTAGACAGCCTGGTAGAGTCTTACATGACATCTTTGACATGATCGATGGTGTCGTTATAGCTTACCTGGTCTGCTTGCACCTTTGAGCCAACTGAGACTACCTATGTGAGTATCCTTCATTTTCATTCCCATTGCATTTCATCACATTTGGGGCTTTGACAGTGTTTTTTCATTTTTTTTCTTACAAATTTCGTAGATCTAGGCTGAGGCCATAGTCGACTTAATCATTGCCTTGAAGAGGGTCATGACACAACATACGTGATTCTTGTATGTTAGTTAGCAAAAGACATATAATAAGTGAAAAAGAGGCATGTATGCATGTTCATGACCCATGTTTTCATGTGTGATTTATGTTCTAACCACCTTAACCCTAGTGTATCTTATAGGAGATACTCTGGCATCTCACTGGTGAGCTCCAGGACAAGGACTAGCACCTAGTGGAGGTTAAGGCCAAAATAGAGACACTAACCCAAGGCGGCCAAGGAGGATGGATATATGGCCACTGACGATGAGGTATAAGACACTAAGGAGACCTTCTTTAGGAGCAGGGATAGTTAAGCCACTTAGACCCTTTAGCACATAGGATTTTGTTAATATTTTTTCATAGTTATAGTTGATATTTTGGATGATTTGAAAGCCCCAATTTTTGTTGATTATTGGGATGAAAAAACCTTTAGGATTCATTGAGATGACCTTGCCTCTATTTTGTTAAATTTTGAAATTCATGGATTTCAATACAAAATTTGATTCTAGCCTTTGATTCCATATTTTGAATGCATGTTGAACCATTTTGCCTTTTCTTAACTATACATAAGAATTTTGAAGCAGGAACAAGCAATTCTTAGGCCCAAAATATAAAAAGGATGCTACCTTAATTTTTTTTAGAATGAGGTGATCTCTACACAAATAAGTGTTGGTCTGTATAGACCACCTAAGAGGCTTGTATGGACTTGTTTTACTATATATAGATGTCAAACAAAAAGCAACCTTATCCTTTTCTATAAATACTCATACACGATTTTTCTCTTCAAAACCTCCATTTCCAGCCTCCAAAACCTGGCAAAGGCATTTCTAAGGTCTACCCCCTCCCAAATCTGGCTCGATCTGCCTTAAGCCAACCTTGCTTCTCTTTATTACCTCTTTCTATCTGCCTGGACATGAGTTTTCTTTAGGTGGTTTACAATTTATGGGATTCCACTACCCATACTTTCCAGTTTAGAGATATAGAGATTTGCCCCCTGCTAGAGGAGTTCTATGAGATTCTTAACTACCGTGTCACAATTGATGACCAAATTGCTCTATCATAACTGGATTATCCACATATTTAGAAGATGATGAAGTTATTTGACATAAGGTATGGGGAGGTACCTAAGTATACACTAGGTGAGGAGAAGATTCTCATGGCTCCTTTTTCTCACCCTCTACCCTTCTAGAGACCATGCTATGGCGGCTCAGGCCTACATTAAGGCAGCAACCCTAATGGGCAAGTTTTTATTTTGGAAAGAGGATGATGAGATTGATATACAGATCTTACCACTTCTTGAGGGGGTCGAGTCAATGAGGACCACCATATCGGCGATCTTGGGCGAGACCAATGTTGGTCTTGATAGAGTAGCTCTTAGTGCAAATGATTCTTTTATGAAAAGCCCATTGCCACTTTAGGTAAGGATTTCTCTTACAGTTTCCTTTTCCTTCTTTTCTCATTATTATTATTATTATTATTATTATTATTATTATTATTATTATTATTATTATTATTATTATTATTTTGCCTAGACTGCCCTTAGGTCGTCAATCCAGCAAACTACTCATTTTTACTTAAATCTCTTTCGAGTTTTTAACCTAACGAGCTTACTATTTTCCTTTCTTTTTTTTTTTTTTAAGATATGGCTAAAAGAAAGACTAAGACTATTGGCTACCCTACTATGGATGCGAGACTCTATTACCATAACACCATTCAATCCATTGTCTATTGAGGTCGGCTGCTTCTAGAGCTAACTTGGCCTGGTGGATGGCTCGCATCATTGTCATCGATATTCGTTGGAGCTGCCCATAGTGGAATCTATCATGTGTTACCCTGAGGATTTATGGGGATTGCATCATTCTTCCTGCCATGGCTTTAGGCACATTCTACAACCCTGCTCAAATGCACCGCTAGTTTAGCACTCCTCAGTTTGACATAGAGTTTCTCCCTTCCTTCATTGAGAGCCCTTTGTCCCAGTGCTTCTTACATAGGGTTGAGGCTATTTAGGCCAGTTGCTATATCTATGACTTTTATATTAGTAGATATCAACAACCTTAAGATGATATGGACTATATGGCATAGTTGCACAACCTATAGAGTTGCAGACATCCTTTCTATCCTCCCAGAGCATAATAGACAATGATCTTTCATGAAAAAAAAAGGCTCATTCATATATGTGATTCTGGTTCAAGGACATATTTAACGAAATTTACTTTAATTATGTGAACATGTTTTCTTTTGATGTTGTGCTTAACATGGATCATTTACATTTTGCACATTACACACTAATTAAATGCATGACTACTACTTTAATGGTGGCACACTAGAAGATCCAATCGCCTGGCTCAATGCTTTTGCTTTGTTTGTCCCTTATCCATTTCCTCTATATTTTTTTCTGTAACAAAACTATTATGCTATTGTTTCCCTAGTAATCAATTACACTCTTCTGAATTTTCTTTATATATATATATATATATATATATATATATATATATATATATACTATCCACTCATTATTCATTTCTTTTTTTTATTCTCTAACTTTTGTTTAAGCCGCCCTTTTGAGTTTTTGACTTAGTGAGCTATTTTTTTTCCTTATTATTTTAGTTTGTTTTATGACTTTATGCACTAATTTTTACCTAAACCGCCCTTTGAAGTTTTCGACTTAGCAAGCTAGTTTGCTTTTCTCTCACCTTACACGATGTACCTCTTCAAGCTATCCAGGTTCACTGGTCTAGTGAACTCATTCCCATCCATGTCTGGTAGTTTCACTGTACCTTCTAAGTAGATCTACTTGACCACATAGGAGCCTTCCCAATTTAGTCTGAATTTCTCTAAAAGATTCTAAGTTTATGGTCAGACTTTATCGTACTTGGCTTAACCTTCTTGTTAAATGTGCGACCATTCTAGCCTGATGTAATTGGATGTGATAAAGGGCCTTCAACCTTTTCTTATCTTACAAGGCTAACTAATTGAATATGTTTCTTACTCATTGGCATTCAGGGACCCTGGACTCAACCAATACTCACAAAGATCTCACCTCTAGTTGAATTGGCAATACTACCTCCACTTTCTACACGAGAAAATATGATGTCATTCTAGTCGATGTTCTTGTAGTAGTCCAATAACCCCACAAAGCAAATGGGGACTTCTTTGACCATTCCTTGTAAGTTTTTACCATTTTTGCAAGAATGTTTTTAACATTTTTCTTAGCTACCTCAACTGCCCTTTTGGCTTGTAGCCTATATGGTGGCAACTTATAGTGAGCTAGCCTATATTTCTTCAAGATTATCCTAACATTGATCTAAAAATGGACTCCTTTATTCGTAATGATATGATGTTGTGTAACATCTCAATAAATGAGATTCTTTTTGAAAAATTCAGCCATTTGATTAGCCCTAGCTTGCTGAAGGCTTTGGCTTCTACCTATTTTGAAAAATAGTCTACTACCACTATAATGTGCTTATGCGCCCTTTATAGAAGCTAATCTAATTTTCCTAATCACAACAATACCCCAAATTGTAAATGGCTAAGGTGAAGTGAGATTCTATAATTTGATTGTTAACAAATGACCCAAGATACCACAAACCTAGCATTTTCTACAACTTTGAACCATCTAAATATTGTTTCGTTCCATAGTGGTTCATAAGCATCCTAGCCTTAGGATTTTCTTTAGTAATACTTCCCATTCATATAAGGACCATAAAATCTCGCCTGCACTTCATCCATAACTCTGCTTGTCACTTCTTCTGCTAAGCTTCTCAAGTGAATCCCATCAGGCTTCCTTTTCTACATCACAACATTGTGGATTTTAAATTACGATGCCAATTGCTAAATTATTTCCTTATATCTTCTCTCAACCCCCTCATGGTACTGACTGCTTTTTAGATACCTTTGCATATTATAGTACTCAGGGCAATTATCCATTAACACTTATGCCACCCTTCTGTTGACATGACATGGCATTACAAATCTGAGTGTAATAAGAGGCTTTATTGGCCTTGCTTTCATTCCATCCCAAATAAAGACCAAAGTTGCTAGGGCATTAGTCATCGCATTCTCTTCCAAAGGTAGGTGATGGAATATGATCCTTCAAAAATTTTTTGTCATCCCCATTGAATCTTTTAGGTATGTGTGTAACCATTCTTCTTTTAATTCTCAGTCATCTATCACCTGAGAGATAACCAATAATTAATCTTTGAACACTTCAATGGTTTTGACCTTCAGTTGCATCAGAATTTTTAGCCTAAGTGCATAAGCTTCATACGCAACCATATTGTTGGTTACCTTGAAGTTGAGCATTTTGGCCATAGGGAAGAGTTTTCCTTCTGGTGAAATCAAAATCACTCCCACACTTGCTCACTTTTTTTTTACTACCGCCATCAAAATACACTTTCCAACCTAGTAACTTGATCGTGCATAATCCCTCATCAAGGAATTGAGAAAGTTTCGATTCTCCTTCTTCAAGAGGTTGTTACGCCAAATACTTTTCAATTGACCATCATTTGATCAGATTCCTAGTCACATACTTGATATCAAACTCATTCAACAATAATAACTATTTGGCCAATCTTTTAATTAGAGTAGGGGCCTCATGCAGGTATTTGACTGGGTCTAGCTTCGAGACCACCTCTATGGAGTATGACTAGAAATAGTGTCTTGACTTCTTTATGCCCATACTAACGCTAAACAAGTTTTCTTTATGTAATTATACTTTTCTTTATAAGACAAAAGCTTTTTGCTGAGATAATACATGATGGGTTTGTTCCCTATTTCAACTTTTTGAGCTAACATTGGACCCATGGCATTTTCCTCTACTTTTAGATATAAGATTAATGGCCTTCCTAGTTTTGTAGGTTTTAACATCAGGAGGTTAGTCAAATACTTCCTTTATCCTCTCAAAGGCTTTTTAGTACTGTTCGTTCCACTTAACTGGCTGGTCCTTTCTCACCAACTTAAATATTTATTTACAGATGGGAATAAGTCTTGCAATAAGCCTACTAATATATTGCAAATGGTCTAAGAAACCCCAGAATGAAATAGCCTTCACCTTGTCTGGATCCACTTCAATGTCTTTCTCACTAACCACGTGTTCCAATAACTTACTGGAGATGACCTCGAACACACACTTCTTAAGATTAAACCTCAAGTTGTACTTGTTGACCCTTTTCAAGAACTTTTCTAGAGTTTTGAAGTGTCCTCCTTTCATCTCAGACTTTGCCATCGTATCGTCCACATACTCCTTTTCCTTTTTATGGATCAAGTCATGAAACAAGGTTATTCGTTGGTACATTGCCTCCGTATTCTTCAACCTAAATGGCATCACTTTATAACAATACATTCCCTACTTTGTGATGAAAGTTGTTTTTACATTATATGTGATAGCCATAAGTATCTTATTATAGCTAGAAAACCTATTTATAAAGGAATACATAATGCAGGTTGTGGCACTATCTACTAACATGTTAATATGAGGTAGGGGGAAGTTATCTTTCAAACAAGCCTTATTCAAATCCTTATAATCCATATACATACTTACTCTCTCATCCTTCTTAGGCACTGGGACTATATTTGCTAGCCATTCTGGATAATCCATAATCTCTAGAAATTTGGCATTTAATTGTTTTGTCATTTCCTTCTTAAATAACTGGGCCCACTGAAGTCTCATCCTCTGAAATTTATACTTTACCGATTTTATATGCGGGTAGGTTGGGATTCTATGTTTTGTGATTTGCCTACCAACTCCCAACATGTCCTTATATGTATAAGGAAAAACCCTCTGGTACTTTTATGAGCAATTGTTCAAACTTTCTTCACTCTTTTAGTGTGACATCACTAACAATGCGTAAGATTTTTGGATTTTCCTATGTGCTAAGATTAAGTGTAGTGGTATGCATAGAATTAATGTTAAATATATTCATGAAATGATATATTCTATGCACACTACCATCGAAAAACACATCACATAAGCAAGCAAACTAATCATTCATTACCTTAAACTTAGAAAGAAATACATCATCTTCTTCAAAAAGACTGAAACTAAGAGAAATACATCATCTTCTTTAAAAAGACTAAAAATAAGAACATAGACAGCATCAGGAAAAATAGCTTCTTTAGGTAGGTTGGTAGGAGCTTTTTCCATTGGAGCCTTTTCCCCTTCAATCACCCACTTTTCACTAGTTGTAGCGTTGAGATCATTACCATGTCTAGAACCATTCTGCTACTCATTTTTTATACCAGCCATAATTTCACCACCTCTTCAAAGCCCTACTTCATTTCGATATCCCCCAATTTAATCTTCATGAGGCTTTGCCAAAGGGCCACCCCTTTTAACTCAACTTCATTTAGTGTCTCTTTACAATCACTAATGTCCTTAATGGAACTTATAACCATGTCCTTAATATTTACTAGAGTTCATCTGGTGTATATACCTTCAATGAACTTGCACAACCCAATGTACCTCATTTTGGGTCCACGAGAAAGGCATTTTAATTAATAGTTTTAAACTTCTCCTTTATGAAATCGACACCTGTAGTCCAAAAGTGTTGTTCTGGTAAGTATCACTCCCCCTCTCCCTCTGAGAGCTTCTTATTATCATCCCAAGGCCATGTATTTTAGGGGTTATAGAAAACTAAGGACTAACCCGTCTTTTGGCTATCCTCTTTCTTCTTCCTTTTCTTCTTTTCATCCTCCTCTCTTGATGAATCTTGCTAATTCTGATAGCCCATCTCTGTAACGTCCATCTAGAAGAAAACCCTTTCAAGCTCATTTATAATATCACCGTCATTGCTTTCTTATCCATTTTCACAGCTTATTCTTCAACCTTCCCAACTGTATCTCCTTCCTTTATGAAGAATTGGATAATGGCCCATACATACCCTTAGCTTCTACCCTTGATTCTTTACTATGGTACCCTAGTCCTCTTTAAATGGTTTGAGTAGGAATTTTAGGAACTCTGACACACTAATGGAATTCAAGGCCTGGTAGAAAGTTCATATTCTTCAAAATTTCCACCACCTTGGGTCAGCCCATTTGTTTGTAACCCAACAATGTAAAAACCTTTGAGATGTGGAACAACCACGCTTAATGCTGACACAATTTCTCTAACTTTTGCACATATAGTCATTATCTTCCTTTTATAATTTTGACTTATGGTGTACAATGGATGACACTCCTCCTAATGAATGATACCATGGTCTCCCTAATAGTAATGAAAAAGTATCTGGAATATCTAAGATCATAAATTCTACCATTGTCTCTGTGATCCCAGTCTTTAGCATGGTCTTGAACACACCTACGGTTGACCCTTACTATCATCATAGGCTTAAATGATGCTATATGACACTTCTAAGTCTTTCTCTTCAATTTAAACTTATATAGCAACTTCAAAGGGCAGATGTTAATCCCAGACCTATCATCAACTATCACACATAGAGTGTGTTTCCCCTTCACTTAGTCCTTAATGAATAAAGCCAAATTGTGATTTTATCCCTCTAGTAGCAAGTCTTTATCTAAGAAAGTGATCTTACTTTTATGGGTGACTAAAATGACATCATCTTTCAGAGTGGCTTCACTAGAAATGTTTAAGCAAGACAAGGGTTCCACCATAGCTTTCTTATGCTCCTGAAGCAATTCCCACACACTAATCTGGGAAGACATCTTCTTCAGCTATTTTACAATAGGGTTATCATCCTCCTTTTCTATCGCAACAAGTTCATTTAGCTCCTTCTTAACTCTTGGTTCCTTGGGAGCCTTTCTATTAGGAAAATATCTCCCACTTCAGATTACATGGTTCATTGTTCTTCCTCCTCTTAATCATTGTTTTCCCATAGCTTGATCATCCTTTTCCTTTTTGCCTCCTATATTTCCTCATCTGAACTCTCTTATAAATTGATAGTGTGAACCATGACAACAAGGTTCTTTGGTATTTCTTCGAAAGTAGCTATAAAAACCCTTTCAAATACCTCAAAATCTGTCATAAATGTCCCTTGATTAAGAGGTGGGACATTATGGTAATTCAAAAGAGGGTTTCCTCCGATATTAGGTCTCCCAAAGTTCGACAATACAACCATCTTGTAGTCAATGAGTTCCTAAATCTCATCTCTCAACCTGTAATAATCATTAGTACTATGACTCATCCCTTGATGAAAAGCATAATAGACATTGGAGTCAGATCCCCTAGGCAGTGGATTGGGAGGTAGCCTCGATACTAAAGGCTTCAATACCCTTTTTTTTTTTTTTGTAATCTCTCAAATGCATTAAAGAGAGGCATCCCTAAATTAGTAAACTATCTTAGAGTCCTAATTGCATTCACATCGGCCATCTTGCCCCTTTCAGTTGAGGCTATGATGGGGCACTTCTTCTTCCCCTATATTACCTCTTAGGCTCATACTCTAATTTTGCAATTTATAAACTAACCTTTCTAAGATCTTCAAAATTCCTGATAAGCATACCCTTGATTCTGGAATTAATACTAGGTAACGCTTCTTTAACAATTAGTTGAACATGTTCTCTTTCAGTGGGTCTAGTAGTAGCCTTAAAGACTATCTTTTTACACTTTTTTATGCAATCATTGAAGCTTTCACCAGACTTTTGCTTCAAAGACTCTAGTTCCTATAAAGTAACCTCTAGGTTTGAATTATAGGCATAGTGATTCTCAAAAGCTTATGTTAACTCTTTTCTATCCTTCCTAACAATCTTTAGCTGATTGAAATACCAAATCTTAGCAGACCATTCTAATGACAGCTTATAAAGCTCTAGCATATTGCCTATTGCCACTTTGAAAGCCTTCATGACTAATAATATGAACGAACATGGTTCTTATATTTTGAATTTCTATGAACTTTGAAAGCTTAGGAATGTGAAAATAGCTAGAAGCTTCTAAGGTTTGTAAGCCAACAATTCTTCAATATTTGTTCCCCTCTCTAAGCCTTTGCCACTTAAAGCCTTCTGTATTTTCTTTAATTACTTAGCAAAATCATCAAATCGTGTGCTCTACGTCTCATTCTCTATGGGTTTATCCAAAACAGCAGTGGAGTTTCCTACTTCTTTGGCGAGCTTACTCTTATGATGTTTTTCCTCCCAAATAGATCATCATCAATCACCACAAGCTGAGGTGCTTCCACTGGTGCCTTCCCTTTATCATTCTTGCTAGCAAAGTGTCTCTTTTTTCAAAATCTCATTAATGTGCTTGTTCACCTTCTCGATAATCCTTATTCCACCTTCCAGTTAAATTCAACCATCATCTTATCCAAAATCCCTAATGGTATGGTCGATTCAATGATTGGATCAATTTTTTAGCTCAGACTTGGCGTCTTACTTTTCCTAGCTAGTCGGTTGCACCTTGTCTTCCATAAAAGTTTAGATGGAGCTATGATGGCTATAAGACAAGGGTTATTATCATGATGTGTGTATAAGTAAATGATGCATATATGCAGGATATATATGATATGTACATAAAATTTACAGAAGATCTTTCTAACCTTATTCCTTCCACACATAAGATTTAGAGGCTCTTTCCTATGTAGTCTCATTCTTCTACCAATAAGGGATGAAAAATGTGTGCAGTCATCTCAAACCAAAGAAAGGTCAAGATATCAAGGAAACACATATGCAAAGGAAAAAAACTCTATACATTACTAGAAGGAAGAAATGTACAAGGAAGCAGAAGATCCCTTAACAAGAAATATGGATGTACATAAGCATAAAAACTCTTTTACATAGCAGGGTAGGGGATACACGAATATCTACATAAAGGGATATTTACGAAAGGTAAACTATGATAACACTGTAATTACATTGAGCGATGTTCAAACATGTTCCTTAAAAAACCTCAACCTTACATTTAGAGGAGAAATGCAAATAAAGAGGGTGTCTTATTCCAAGGTGTTATTGGCTCTAAGATGTGCCTCTTGGTTAAAAGGGTTTCTTGAAGTTGATGGCTCTTACAAGTTTAGGGGATTATTATCATGATCCCTCATTCGATATACCTAAAGGTACTACGCTTGTGAGTGACAAAACCTCCTCACCTTCTTCTAAGATCAAATGGAGCTTAGGTCTCAAGTTTAGACAATCCGTCAATTTGTCTAAGGGCAGACTTAGTGCTTATGGTGAAGTATGGAGGCTAAATGAATGCATTGGATTAGTTAATAAGTTAAAGAGTTAAAAGTGAACTAGGGATTGAGCGTGAAGTCAATTTTAAGTCTGCAATGGAGTCGCCGCTATAAGCACATCAATTTTTAAGGCTACACTCAAATGAGTGGAATCTTGCTTGTGACTCCATCTTTCTTATTGACCAATAGAGGGGTTTTTACATTGGTAATGAACCTAAGAAGTGGCACGTGTTTGGACTTATTAGGGATCCTTTAGGCATGTGTAAGTTTAAAGCCTTAAGTCTAAATTATGGTCATCGAGGAACAAAAGCAGAACAATACTTTGGTATCATCCCTAGGAATTATGGAGTCACCACCCGACTTTGATCAGGACAAGAATCCGGACAAGGTAAAATCTAAACCTAAGCTAAGTCAATTAGAAGATCCATTTTGTCTTAACCCTATCAAAGATTGGGTTGGGAAACTAGGTACAGTTAGGGGAAGAGGATAGGCACCCCAAACTACTCGGATATTAGGATTCAACCTTCAGACATCTTTGGTTCACTTTTACTATTTTATCCTAGTCATTAATTAATCTAACTTAACGATTGCAAACATGCCTCCAATGCAATCAAATCAACTAAGTTATCTCATTCATTTAAAAGGGATAATACGGATTCTAATGCATTTTCATATAACCACATCATGCATAATCATCTCAAATGAAATGGGGGCATGTGACATGGCATAGGGATTATCATGCATTTCCATACATCCAAATCATGCATAATCATCTCAAAAGGAAGGGGGGCATGTGACATGGCATAGGGATTATCATGCATTTCTATACATCCACATCATGCATAATCATATCAAAAGGAATGAGGGCATGTAACATGGCATAGGGATTATTATGCATTTTCATACATCTACAAATGACCATCTATAACCTCATAAGATTATTATCAAGACTAAATTTATGGCTTAGATCAAGCAAAACACTTATACCATAATAATACACAAGTTAGTAAATAAAAGCAATATGAATAAAAATGAACAAAAAAAGCAAAACAATTAAGTATAATTCACATTATCATGTCGCCCATGAAAAGGTGCCTAGGCACATTTCTAAGTCTACAATGAACACACCCCATCATCACATGAGAAATAATATAGCATAAGACACAAACACATGCATCATGCAAGGTAAAGAATCATAAACATGAGAAGCAAATCACTTGAAGGATTTAAGTGACCACCAAAGGCGAAATTATTATGAAAAAGTGTCATTAGTGAATCTTCCCCTTTTGTAGCTCACATAGAGCATGACATCTATGGGTACTACTAACCATCACAAGGGATATAATCTAACTCAAAAAGGAAGGGAAATCAAAGGCTAAAGCAAAGTAATTGTTGGCCCTTGGCACCAAGAAGGGGAGTTGAATTGGTGTATAAAAATTTAAAAATAAAGAAGAGGGGAAGAATAATGAGAATAATGAACACAAGCGATTTATAGTGGTTCGGGTATTAACCAACCCTACGTCCACTCCCCAATTCACCAATTGGGTATTTCACTCAAT